>CAUYQV010184833.1:0-41673 GCA_963574575.1 Galagoides demidoff
TAAATGTATTTTTGGTGCTTAAAAGAATCATCCCTGGTTTTGGTTTTTTTTTTTTTTTTTTTTTTTTTTTGAGACAGAGTCTCACTTTGGTTAGAACACCCTGACGTCATCATAGCTCATAGCAACCTCAAACTCTTAGGCTCAAGTGATCCTCTGGTCTCAACTTCCTGAGTCTCTGGGACTCTAGGTGCCCTCCACAATGCCCAGCTAGTACTTTTTCTATTTTTAGTAGAGGTGGGTCTCTCTCTTGTTCAGGCTAGTCTGAACTCCTGAGCTCAAGTGATCCACCTGCCTCAGCTTCCCAAAGTGCTAGGATTATGGGTGCGAGCCAACACACCTGGCCTGCTTTTGCTTTTTATCTTTTAATTTCTGCAATACAAACTTTCATGCCTCTCCCTCCAATTATCTGTGGTCCTTACAAATGTTATACTGCTGAGGAACATTGAAATTTTTATTTTTAAGTCAGACAAACTAGTTTTTTAGTCTGCCATAAATTCTAGTGGGTGCTGATGGTCACCTGCCACACTCATACCAGGTTGTAAACAGAGTCTGACCACCAGCAGACCAGCCCAGACAAGTGCAATGGGGCGGCTCTGCCTTGCTGCTGGTACTGATAACTTCTTGCTTTAGCTCATCCACAATGATCTTGCCCTCTAAGTCCCAAATCTTGATGCCAGGGCCCATGGCAGCACAGAGCCAGTAGTAGCTGGGGCTGAAGCCCAGGGCACTGATGATGTCCCCACCATCCAATCTGTAAAAGTGCTTGCCTTCATTGAGGTCCCAAAGCATGGCCTGGCCATGAGCATTGAATTTTTTTTAATGTTGCTATTGTAGTATCATAAAGCAAGTGAATCATCTTATCTTTAGCAGAAATAAGTTAATATTGCAATTCCCAATCCTCATTTAAAATCTGTTTTCTTCCTTCAGCTGTCTCTTGGTCTTTTTTGACGTGATGGGCTGTTAAGAAGAAAGAATTAAAAAATACTGTCGAGCCTGTGCAACTATTCACAAATTCCACTTCAAACAGAGACACGGTGCACTGTTCTCAGAAGCTAATAACAGACTGACGTGCTGGTGTGGTAGTGGCACCAGTCAGGTGGCAGAAGTTAGAACTAAATCATGAGCATAGCAGCTGTCAATTTAGCCCTTTTACTTACTAGTATTCTAATTGTGTGGCTCAATCTGGGAGGATTATTTTGTTGCAACTTGTTTTATTCTTTGGTATTTTAAAAATGTTCGTTTTAAAAATAGAAAATGTAAGAGAGGAACAAAATGTATTAATAAAAATAAAAGGATTTCGGTGGCATCTATGGCTCAAAGGAGTAGGGCGCCAGCTCCATATGCCAGAGGTGATGGGTTCAAACCCAGCCCTGGCCAAAAATTGAAAGAAATAAAAGAATTTGTTCTATAAAATTTGGATGTAATCGAAAGGCCACACTTCAGGATCTCAAAGGCCACATGGAGCCACATGGGACTGCTGGTTTCCCACCCATGGTCTAGCACATGGAAAACCTTTAGTACAAGAATAAATGATTTTTAAATTAATTTCTTAAAGGATGACAAGTGATAAAGGCAAAAATAAAGCTAGGAGCTTAATTTCCCCTTAATTCCCCTGAACGTATATCATTTTGTGTTAATATACACAGTACTATCTTATTCTAAATGTAGACATTGGAGCAGCCAGTTGAAGAAACACTGTTATACAGTGAAAGCAGCATTCAGTGACTGGATTTAGGATATTTGGAGTCTGGTTTCAGCTTTACAACTAGCTCAGAGTGGCTATTTCCCTGCCATTCTTCATTTGGCTTATTTCATTTGTAAAATCGTGGAGCAGATGAGCTATTTTCTAACGTTCATTCTGATCCATTAATTAACATCTTGTATCAGCGTCATTTGTGATTTTACTATTGGCCCACATCGCCATTAGATACACTTTTTTTATATTCTCTGTTCTAGTTTTTTTTTTTTTTTTTTTTGAGACAGAGTCTCAAGCTGTTGCCCTGGGTAGAGTGCTGTGGCATCACAGCTGACAGCAACCTCAAACTCTTGGGCTTAAGCAATTCTCTTGCCTCAGCCTCCCAAGTAGCTGGGACTACAGGCACCTGGCTATTTGTGGTGGGGGGAGCAGAGAGGGGTATAGTTGTCATTGTTGTTTGGCAGGCCTGGGCTGGATTCGAACCTGCCAGTTCCGGTGTATGTGACTGGTGCTCTATGCGGTTGAGCTACAGGTGCTGAGCCTGTTCTAGTTTTTTTCAAACTTCCTCCTTCTACCTATCTCCTCAATATGTCAAGTACAATAGAACCTCTGTAGCTGACCACCTCCTTAAGTTGTCCTAATTTTCAGAGCCCAGACATGCACCACATGTACATATCAGTACAATAGGCCTAGTTCCTTACGTTGACCACCTCTGTATGTTGACAAGTATACCTTCTAAAATAACAACAATAGAACAAATTTTGAGGTGCTTGGCTGTGGAAATCATATACTAGAAATGTATTAGAAGGGTGGTGATGGGGGGAGCAGGATAGAAAATAAAAGAGGCCAAAAATAAAATTAGATAGAAACAAGAGTAGACCCAGTTAATGAAAATTACTAGTGACTATTTAGGTTTTAATCCGTTGACAAAGCTAAGCAAGCACTTTTATACAACTGTCTTTCAAAAAGAAAATGCAAAACACAAGGATCCAAGACCCTAGCATAGTAAGCTGGGAGAAACAGGGCTGTGTCCTTGTGTCCCTAGAGGACAGATTTGCTAGGCCTTGGCTCAAGGGCAACTTTTGCTTTCCATGGAATGTCCCAGTAATGTCCCTTAGGATATGGATATGCTTTTCACCACTTACCTTTCAACTCCTCTGTGCACAGAGAGAAAAGAAGATGGAAACTTCTCAGGGGATGGATGGGGTCATTCCTTAACATCAGGAGAACTGAAGTCTCCCAGGAAGGAGGTCACATGAGAGAGATACACAGAGTCCAGTCAATTATTATTTAATTGCTTCCTCCGTGGATAGTTTTGAGAGTTTATTGTGTACACTACGCTGAGCTAGATATCAGAGATAAAACTAAAAAAACAAAGCTAGTCCCTGCGCTCAGAGGGCCTACTATCTTTTCAAACCTAAAGTCCAGGCTCGAGGCCAAAAGGAAAAAACCAATTTTGAAGGCACTGATAAGTATGTTTTTACAAATCTTTTTCACTAGTACATCTAAAGTTTTTATTTATACTTCGAGCAGCCAAATAAAATAACGAATTTTTAGTATGACGTCCCAAATACGACATGGGGCGTGCTTACACTAAAAGAGCTGTTTATTATTTATCAAATGTAAGTTTAACTCACCATCCTGTATTAGTATGATTTGGTAAGCCTGGCAACCCTAATTCATACTAAATCATTATGAGATTAGAAGGAGGAATTATATTGAAACTTTGGCACAAATATTGGGACACAGCTAAAAGGTAAGGACTCATGGGCATCCCAGTATCACATGACAGCAGTCAATCAAGAGGTTCCTCCCATTCCCCAAATCAGGCAGAATTCTTTAAAAACCCTCATCATTATAAAGCACATGCATAGAGCAACCATCATGTATTTTACTATATATTTATGTTGGGACCCTTAGATCAATTTCCAAGTTTATATTAGTATTTGTAATCCAGCAAGTTAAATCCCCTACCCCTGATGACTGTTTCCTTGTTCTGTAGAAAGACAAACTCATTCACCACCTTGTGAGACATTTCACAAACTGTCCTGTACACCCGACCCTGACCTTCAAACCTTTATAGTAAGTGGGTGTCTGTGTGTGTTTACTGGCCTGAGGGACTGCTACAACTGACCTGGGAGCTGCCACAGGGCATTTGAAATGAAGGATCTATTTAGCAGCTTTCTGATCAGCTGTCGCCTTTCAGATTGTCTGTCAGATTACAGACAAAACAACCATTTGAAGATTTGTAGATTTGGGGAGTTTTATAAACAGTGTTGCAGCATTGTCCTTCACAGGAGAAAGTTCCAGCTGCATAGGTATAGGTCCTAATGAATAGCTAAGTGTTAACTGATAGAAACTGGGTTGAGAGTCCAGCCTGGCATTGAATCTGAGATTGCTGCAAAGGCTTCGTGCGCAGACCTAACTGAAGATAACAAGATGAATCACCAGGATATAAAGTTGGCCTTTTCAAATCTCATGATACTCCAGCTCAGACTTTGGGGAACACTGGGATTAAATCATTGGGAATAAAACTTGGAGACAGTTTTCCTCCGTGGGCCAGTTCCAGCATCTGCATTGTGAGTTCCTACAGTGGCAGAGAATTATGAAGGCATTTTGAAAGAGTCATTTTCTCATAAAATCAGTGGTTAAGCAGAGCGCCTGTTCAGCCTCATTTGTCTAATTCAGATTTGTAGTTGAGTAAACCCTGTAAAGAGGCATTGTTCTGCACTTGCCGTATAATTTATAAGCTTTGACTCTGAGTATGTTAGATGACTAGAACAGGGTTGTCATAGGACAAATGATGCCTAACATTTTGTAAAGAGTTAATGATGTCCGTTTTTATTAAATCCTTTAGACACCTTTCCATTATGTGTATACACTTAGCTCTCCGTCTACAGATTCCCGTGGACTCGACCATGGATGGAAAATACTTGGGAAAAAAAAAACCCACAGTAAAAATTAACAGTACAATTTTAAAAATGCAATCTAACAACTATTTACATAGCATTTACATTGCATTAGGTATTATAAGTAGTCTAGAGATGTTTAACGTGTGTCGGTTATAAGCAAATACTAAACTACTTTACATAAGGGACTTGAATATCTGAGGATTTTGGTATCTGCAGGGGGTTCTGAAACCAATATTTTTATTCTTTGGAACCGATTTCTTCCAACCTTCAACAATTGTTTTATTACAATAATTTTTGAACATACAACAAATTTTTGAAGAAACTTTAAAGTGAGCACCACTGAATATTTGTCAAATAAATTCTACCCATTAGCATTCTACTTCCATTATCTCATATCTATGCATCTCCCTCCATCCATTAATTTGTGTAATTGTTTGATGCATTTCAAAGTAAATTGCAAATGCCAGTCCACTTCTCCTAAGTTGGCAGCATGCATGTCATTAACTACAATTCAATATTTGTTTATACTATTCCTTTTCTCGATGAACAGTACATACTTTAAGTGTATAGTTTTTAAGTTTTGATGGACGTCTATATTCCTATCAAGATGCAGACTGTTTCTGTCACCCCTCGAGTTTGCCTCAAGCCCCTTCCCAGTCATCTGTGTCCATGTAGAGGCAATTCCTGATTTTATTTTTACACAATAAAATATGCTAATTCTCAATAGCATATTTTTAAAAATTTAAATTAGATCTAATTTGCATACAGTAAGATTTACTCTGTTTAGTGTACTCTTTCCTTGGACTTTAACAAATGGGTACAGTTGTGTAACCACTGTTACAGTCAAGGTAGAGAACAGTCTTCCACACCCTCAACCAAAAATGCTCCAGGGATTCTTTATAGTCAATTCCTTTCCCTACCCCCAGACTTTTGCACCCATTGATCTGTTTACTGTCCCTATCGATTTACTTTCCCTAGAATATGAATATGGCATATGAGTATGTAGTCTTGTGAGTCTGGATTCTATCACTCAGCATAATCCATTTGAGATTTCATCCATGAGGTAGTGGTTCTCAAAGTTTGTTCCTTTCTCTATTGCTGAGTAGTATTCTGTTATATGGATATACCACAGCTTGTTTACCCATGCACCAATTGAAGGATATTAGGGTTGTTTTTCAGTTATTGGTGATTGTGAATAAGGCTGTCAAAAAGTGAATGGCATTTGTTTTTAAGTCTGCTACGAGGTGGGTTTGCACTATCCCCCTTTTGGTGTTTATTTGTAATGAATTGCCAGATATATTACCAGATACAAGGCAAAGGCACAATCAGAAGTCAGTAGGGATACAAACTGTATGATATGGAGAAAAATGTTCAGCTCTTTCACATCTGTGAAATATGTAGCTTGTAATACCACGTTCACAACTATGTATTACATCACTTTTTGTATTTTGACTCTGGGAACCTGAAAAAAAAATTTTACTAGTTGCTAGAATTTTGTAGTCTAAAATGTCTTTCTCATGGGTGATTTCAAGTGGGTGGGGAGCATTTTACTTTCCTGGGTGGGGGGAATAAATGTTTTAATTTTCCACTTTCATTTCAAAAGCCAATCTGTATAATAAGCTACCCCTGTACTCTGAGCACCAAAGGTAAAGATTTGAGGGTAAGGAAGCAAAATAAGATTGGGGAAAAAGAATAGGAGGGGAGGGAGGGCTCCAAGAAGCAGTAGCAACCACCAATAAATATTTCATTGTGTTGCTATGTGGCAGTGGTTACACCAGGTCAGGTTGCTTAACAGTAAGTCAGGTTGATGCAAGGTTTAGTTAGCTGAGAGAGTGATGAGGGTATAAATTTCACCGTGAGATTATGGTTTTGTTTTGGCTAGGGATCTGGTGCCAAATGTGAGCAGCTGCTGCCAGGGGCCTACTGGAAAGAAACACGCTTGTCTCTTCTTGCTTCTTGCATGTTCTGTGAAAGCAGAAAGAACTTGGTGGTTTTCTTTATGTATATCCCTGTGTGTATGTGTGCATGTGTGTCTATCTGTGCACATTTATAGTGGAGTCGAAGATAAGTATGTGCTTTATTCATTTACTCTTTTATTTGAGAGAAATGAATTAAGCATCGTCTGAGTAATGTGCACAGTTTTGAAACCGTACGTCAAAATAATTAGACCTTAGTAAAAGGAAACAAGGTGAGTGTATTGTTTTGTCATGATCTATAAGAGTTAACAGTAGAGGTGGCATTTTACTTATGAGCCTCAGTGAAGTCCTGTGAGATAAGCTTCCTTCCCTCTTTTATTATCTTAAAGCAATAATTTGGACTTGGAGCTAAGAATCAAGATGAAGAAGTTCTTGTAAAAACCTTTGCATTTAGCATTGACACTGGAAGGTGTTAAACTGATAAACTTTAAATAGAAATAAAAGGCTACTGGAAGCCATCTGAATAGGTTAATAGCTGGAATTTGTGCGGCTAAACAGTGCATAGACGTATAGAAAGCCGAGTAATTTTGCAAACGTGTCAGTTATTTCATTTGTAGAAACAGGCTGGTTTTTTTTCCCCCAATGTGTAGAGTTTGTGCTTTGTTTCAGAGACTGTCATCAGGGGAGTGTTTTAGTTTATAGGTACGCTATTGTTCAGATTAGGCTCATGACTAATACTCAGATCACATCAATAATCTGTCTTTGTGTTGGAAACCCTTGTGGTGCTAATGAATTGACAGGCACACAAGTGGGTTGACAGAGATCCAGGGTGGGAGGGCATGTGCACCCTTGAGTATCTCCCCCTCCCCCAGCTGGTGTGAGAGGAAACTGCTGGCATGCCCTGCAAAAAGCACTGTCGTACTTTCTCCTTAACTATAAGGCTAGCTCTGGGACAAAAGTTACTGACTTACAGAACCTTGGCATCTTTCAAGATCAAATTTACTCCTAATTGCAGCTGTTATGGTGGTAATTTGTTAGATTTAAAATGCTTGGCTCTCAGGAACCTCATTATTAATGAGAGTGAAGCGGGAGCGTGGCTACATGGATGGAGTGGATTGAGTCCTCAGGAGAATTGAAAGGAGATACACACAGACCCAGTGGAAGCTTCCAACAGCGAAACCAAACCAGCACCCTGGGAGCCTGGCCTGAAAATCTGCTCCGCTCTTTTGCTCTACGGGCCTTCTCACCAGGAGACTAGGCCTGTGCAGTGCTCGCCAGAAAGGAAGGAAAATTGTGAGAAAGCGTACCTAAAATGTTTTTTATGTGGTTCCCTGCACATCTCTGAGATGCTATTTGCACATTCTGTCTGAACCATGAAACAGTCTTTCTTCTTTTTTTTTTTCTTAAATAGACATCTTCATTTAAAAATGATTTAGAAATGTTTTAGGTTCCACCCTAAGTATTGACTACATCCTAATGAAAACCTCTATGACTCACAGTAACTCAAACTGCATAATTCCAAGGGAAAACGGGTATTTATCAAGGACCTATGGTACCTTGGGCACCCTGCTGTGCATTCATAAACATTCTTTCGTTTGATGCTTTGGCCAACTTTTGGGGAAGGTGCCCTGCTTTCCAGGACGCTGGTAACTTAGCCAACCGCTTGCTCTTTTTACTGAACTATGGGCTGCAGTTGTTTTTCTTCTTTTTGACAAAGGTATCAGGTAGGAGGGGGAGAAGCATTAATTAAGAAAGATGAACATTACTTAAGCTGGAATTCTTGGGCGTGAGTTGAAAAAGCGGCATCCCTTCTCCTACTCTGTAAAATCCCCTCTCCCCAATATACATGCGTGATTGTCATTTTTAATGATTTAAGTAATTTTACATGATTTAAAACATTGACACTTTAGTTTTAAGCTGTAGTCTCTAATTAATTCAGTTATAACATCCTTAATTGGAGCCAGGATACTACTATTACTAAAAATAGGAAGTCAAGTATTATGATAAATACTTGGATGCTTATTGTGTGGCAGGCCCTGTTACACGGCTTTCTTTATATATACTAACTCAGTCTTTTTTCCCCCAAGTAGAAAGATTAAATTGAATTTAAGTTTAATTTAAATTGAGTTCATTTGAATTTGAATTAAATTTTATTTCTCTATAAGGAGAGAAATTAAATACTAAGAAATCAGTTTTTGTCGGGGAGGATTGAGCTGTCAAAGGCCATAAACCATTCTAATGTCTTACGATTTTTTCTGCCCTCCAAGGTAAGAAATCATGCCAGTTAAAAATACATGTATTAAATCATTTAGTGTTCTTGACAACCCTAGGAGGTAGGCATTGTTAGTCGTTTACTATTGTGCAGATGGAAAACAAACCTAAGTAATTAGCTCAAGGACTAGTTAACCTTAACCGATAGCTAAAGCTCCTAGGTTGTGTTCTTCTATCCACTGTATGTTCTATATTGCTGCTAACTCTTCAGTCATTCATGCTGGCTGCTGCCTTTTTGCAAACACATTTTATAATCTAAATCCAATCTTTCATAGCAATACCGTCAGGTCTGTTGGTTGGTTACCTCCTGGTTAACATATGTTTGAATTCTGGCCTCAACAAACTTTGTAATTCGGAGCATGAGCAGATAGCTGTCTCAGCTTTACTGAACTCATCACTGTATTATCTAGTTTAATCCTTTTAATAACCCATAGAGCGAGTAGGTGTTATTATCCTCATTGTGCTGATAATTGAGGAGGTGCTGGGAGGTTAAGAAACCTTCCCAGGGCCACAGGGCAGGTAAACTACTGAACTAGACAAGCAATCTTGATTGATTATGTTTCGAAGCCCTTGCATGCCCTTGGTCACTTCCCAGGGAATCTGTCCTGGCAGATTTTCAACATCCCATCACACATTTGAAAATGCATTAATATCATTCAAAATTTTGTTTGAAATAATCCTAGATTCACAGGCAAAAATAGAGTGATTCAAATTACCCTATTGTGAAAACTAAGTGATTTATAGTAAGTTATGATTAAGATACCAAACTACATAGAGATATTGGAGTGTTTAGCTAAAAAGGCAGTACTGCCTGCACTTTAATTAGAAAGGAAGATAAAATATCCTGGAACTTGAGTTAAGCAAGATTACAAAATAGGTCCGGCTTTGTTCTTGGTGGTCTGTCTCTCATCGACGTCTTTTTCCCTTTATTTCTACCTCTTTTTGTTCAGATTATCTTCTTGTTTTCTGTCTTAGCACTTCTCAGGCTGACTCCCAAAGGCTTAATTCACAAGTTATGAAAGACCGATACTAGCGTAAAGCATCATTTCTCCCCAGAGGATTTGTAATTTGGCAGAAATCGAAGCTTAGGGGACAAAATATTAAGAATGACATCTTAGGCCCAGGGTTAGAAAATCCACAGGAGGACTCCACTGAGCCCCTGGCATCCTACACAGAGGGCTGGCTGCCTGTGTACTCACCCAGTGAGCCTGTTTGTCAGGTTATAAGTCCAGTTTAAGAGTGCTGAGGTCATGGGATTTGCTGTCTGCCTGTGTTTATCAGGAGATGAGCTTCTGTGCTAACTGAGGCCCACCTTCTTGTTAGTAAACTGAATCTCTCCACTCAGTTCTGGCAGAAGGATTCAGGCCAAGTGATAAGTAAGATGGCTTCTGCTCTTGGCTCCTCAGGGCGACTATGTGGGTGGTCTCGCGTGCCTTAGTTTCTCCATCTGTTTTAGTGGAAAGGACCGTAACATTCTTGGAGATCACAGAACGGAATGTGCTGTATAAACACCAGGCACTGTTGTTACAATAAATAGCAAATTAGTGACTCTAGCTTAAATTTCCTACACTTGATGACTGGGTGGGTGTACCAGAGAATCAGAAACTGTCGCTAGGAAAAACATAATCCTTCCTCTTCCTATCTTCTGACAAAAGCAGTATTTTAGGGTTTTGGCTACTGTCTGTTGAGAAACACAATCCTGCCTCTCTGTGGAAGGATGAAACGGGGACTACAGTAGAATCTGGCTTTCTTCTAATTATGTCTAATAGCTGGCTTGTTAATATCTGCCTCCAGGAGTCTAACCTCTGTATTTAGGTTGTTTGTTTTCTAATCTGATTTTTATAAGTCTCATTTTTTTTAAATTTAAAATATTCTTTTGGAATACATTGCAGTATTAATATTAACGTTTCCTGTAAGGCAAGAAGGTGAAAATGAAAATGTTTCAGTCTAAAAGTAGTATAGCTTCCTAGTAGAACAATCAGGTACATAAAGAGAGCAGTTTCTTTCCAGCAGCTGTACGGGCATCCTATTTTCTTTTAGCTGGTTCTGTTTTCAGAGGGTCTGTTCTCATATAATGTCCCACCAAGGATCCAGGAGTGGGCAAGTAGATCTTGCTTTGTTACCTGAGAGTGATTGTTTACGAAACAGAGGGAAGAACAGTGCTTTTCAAGCCCAGAGTGTCAGATCTCAGATTGTTCCCACGCTGTGCACGCTCATTCATTAGGAACAATGTATACCCTATGCATCTAACTGGGTTGTGGTGGAGCTCAAATGAGATTTAAAACTGCTTTGTAAATGTGGAGAGATTATGCAAAAAGTAACATCTTCACACTTACTAGATTTAAGGTCTAAACCTACTTAGATTTAAATGATGCCAGGTGAGGACAACCCCTGAAGCAGGCCTAGAATAAACTCAGCCTTTAACCTAATCCACACTCCCCGGTGTTTGGGACCTGACCTCTTTTACCTTCTTCCCTGTTGAAATGGAGTAGAGTTCAGGGCAGGAGAATGAAACAAGTTTTTATGACATTTTTTACTCTTGTATACTTAACAGGGATTTGCCCAACCTGACTGTAAACAACAGATAGAGGATTTTCTGTTTTCTGAGTATCCATGGATTGAGCAGCTTGGAGGCAGCATGGTTCAGAGGAGGGGCATGAGTGTTAGTCAAAACCTGTGTTCTGGACCCAGGCCACTACCAGTATAAGATCCGTGAGCTTGACATGGTCTGTGCCTCAGTTTCTTATGTCTTGCCATGGTTGGGAGATTAGGAGAGATAGTACACACTGACTGTTTCTCCATAGAGGACTCTGGGTTGTTGATTAGGAGTCATAAGAACTAGCTCTGTCACTATTTTTCATTGCCAGTAAACATTTGGGCAAATGTTTAACCCCATGAGCAAAAGTTTGCTTCTATATAAAATGGAAATGATAATGGTAATAACTTGGAGTAGTGTGAAGGTTACAGAGGTTAATTTATCCCCAAAGCACGTTGTAAACTTGAAAGCAGTGCGTTCATTCCATCTATACCATGCATCTACTTTGGGGTCTAACAAGGGTTGGTAATCTTGGGAGGCAGAGAGATGTGGAAGGTGACAGTTCTGGCACACTGAGGTTAGACTGCTGAAGGAAGTGTGCGTATGACGTGGAGGGAACATTGAGGAAAGAGAACACATGATTGATTGAAGAATTGGGAATATCTTTCCAGAGGAGGGAAGACCCATGACCCTAAGGAGTAGAAGTTTGGTAGTAGATGAAAAAATGGAAAAGGTACAAGGACATTCTAAGAAAGAAGAGTGGTAAAGCTTTAGACACGTGACAGAGAATAACACTGATGAGGCCACATTTTACTTTTGCTGGTGTATTGGAGACAGTGAGAGAGAGGGACAGTCCAGTAAGGTAGGTAGCCCAGGAACCCTGTCCAAATGGGTGCTTCTTCCATGCTAATGAGTTTGGACTTCATCTGGCATGGGTTAGGGTGCCATGTATATGTGAAGTATAGAATATCATGCCCTCCACCCCCCATGTTGGAGAAGGACTTATACTAACTAAAACAGGTAGATTTCTTTCTTTTTTTCTTTTTTTTTTGCAGTTTTTGACCGGGGCCGTGTTTGAACCCTTCACCTCTGGTATATGGGGCTGGCACCCTGCTCCTTTGAGCCACAGGTGCCACCCCAGGTGGATTTCTTGTTTAGTGTCCATGTCTAGCAGTGGTCCACATTTCATCAAGGCTGGGCTTTAGGCTGACCCTGTGGTTATGGCAGAAACTGGGATATTTGCCAGATGAAACTTAAGGATCTTTATGGGGATGAACTTCCATTGGTCTCATTTGCCACAGTCAACATTCAGCTTCAAAGACCGTTTACTGGGTGCTCACCCTGTGCAGGGCACATGAGTGAATGGTGGTTAAGGCCACACAGTAAGGGCCGTAGCTGCCTATTGAGTGCTCTCTGGGTCTGTGGTGGTCCTATTTCAGTGTCTGAAACCCCTCTGAGGGAAGCATCGTAATCTCTTTTCTATGAAGGGCACAATCCGTGATTTTGCACACACAGCTAGTTGTGGAGGACTCAGAATTCAGACTTGTATACCTAACATCAGCTGCCAAGCACGTAACCCTCGGTCTGTGAGGGAGACAGATGTGTAACTAACTGCACGTGAGGTGAGGAACTGGCCAGTGAAGCAGACTGAGGAAATAGCAGAGAGGAGACTTAGTGTCTTCTTTTCAATTGTAAAATAAAAACAAAGCAGACAGCTCCTTCTTCTTCTACCTCCATTTCTTAAATCATAGGTCAGAAGAATCAATCAGAGCAATTGTCACCTTCTTACAAGCTGGAGAACTGAAAAGGAAATGAATAGCTGGGAAGGAATGGGATTTGTTTGAAACAAGGAGGTCGGGACAGCTCAATAGTGCAGATTTCTGGAGTGAGAAATCTGAAGCTCCCTGGACAGTTAATCCTGGAAAGGAAGTTGGGGTGGGAAGAGACAACAAAATAAAGAGAAACTATCAGAGAAAAAACTAATTTTAATATTCAGGGAAAACAGAGGAACGTGATCCTGGGGAAAAGGTACTGATAAAGAAAACACAAAAGAGTAAAAGGAAATTTAAAATGCCAGAGATTGTAATTTAAAGCTTGTTGGTAGAAAGGCCAGTTTGCACTTTTTCTATATTACAGGGTTGTGTTTGTTTATTATTCCGTAAGTTTATATTCATGGAAGTGAAGGCTAGCGATGAGGAGGGGCTGGACTCCGGGCCTGCCATACTCCTCTCATGAACATTCAGCAGCTGTTTCCAGAGTGCCCGCCAGCAGTGCAGTTCTCCAGAGGTTTCACTGCAAATTAGTCTTCCAGAATTTTAAGAATGAAAAGGGGTGCAGAGGACAGCAGGACCACAGGCTTGAACTACAGTTGTCCTGGTCAAATGGGGACATCTGGTTGCTCTGTACAATGGTGAAGAAAGCTCCTTCCAGCAACTGAGCTGTTGACTCTCCTATAAAGGAAACTGAAATAATATCTATGGTCAATTAGGATGAAGAGCAGAAAGTGGTAAATTGCAAAGGACTGGTATTGGGCAACATCTGCCTGAAGAATGAAGGCCTCTTTCTAAAGATACAAAAGAGCTGTGTGGCTTAGTCTTGTCTCTGGTTTTACTAGTTACTGTTGCTCCTGAAGTGAGTCCTCCTGACGGAGCTGAGCCTGAAGGCCAGGTCTCACTGTGTCTGGTGCCTCTTATGTGGCCTTACCTCCCTGTGGCACAGGTCCTGGAGCTGGTGTACCCCAACACAGAAGTGACACAAGATTGCACTGCCTTGGCTCGGCGCCTGTGGCTCAAGCAGCTAAGGCGCCAGCCACATACACCTAAGGTGGCGGGTTTGAATCCAGCCCAGGCCTGCCAAACAACAATGATGGCTGCAACCAAAAAATAGCCAGGCGTTGTGGTGGGCGCCTGTGGTCCCAGCTACTTGGGAGACTGAGGCAGGAGACTCACTTGAGCCCAGGAGTTGGAGGTTGCTGTGAGCTGTGATGCCACGACACTCTACCCAGGGGAATAGCTTGAGGCTCTGTCTCAAAAAAAAAAAAAAAAAGATTGCACTGCCTTGCTGCAAAAGTGACTTAAACTCAAGAAATTTAAGGCCGTTCAATTAATTGGTCTAAGTAACATCTCCTTACACTTGGTTGACCAAATAATTAATAGTTTAAAATGTATTCTAAAATGTTAAGTCTATTGTATATTATTTCCTCAATCCTCTTCACCCTCATTTAGTCATTCCAGTTGGACTCTCCAATATGGCAGCTCCTAGCCACATGTGGCCACTGTGTGTTTGGTATGTGGCTGGTACATCTGAGGAAGCAGATTTTTAATTTTACTTAATTAGGCTTACTAACTTTGGATGCATATTTAAAACTGATGCCTGACTCAGTGATTAGAAAATGGTTAAGTATGTTTGATACAGTTTGTGTATGGGTATCTACTATTTCAACTGTCACTTTTGTGGAATCTAAATGCAAATCAAGTATTTCTAGTGAAGTTTGGAAATGAGATGTTTGATGTAAGCTGAAAATACACATCTGATTTTGAAGTCTTAGTACCAAAAAAGAGAACTAACCCTTTTTAATATATCTCATTAGTAATTTTTACATTTCTTACGTGATAAAATAATGACTTAAAGCATATTTTTAAAAATTATCTCACCTATTTCTTCTTGCTTCTTTAATGTAGCCAGTAACACAATTAAAATGACACATATGTCTTGTATTCCCTTTATGTTGGACAGCCCTGATTCCGGTTTTGATTTATCTGCAGTGTCCCAGTGCTGTGCTCACCATGGACACTAGGCATGGAGGCTGTGAGATCACTGCCTGGTGGAGGATAGGGTTCCTGTTAAAGGTTGGAAAATTAACTGGCAAACAAAAATATCCAGCATGAATTCAGATTGTGATAAGTACTAGGAAGCACTTGTGCAAGATGAATGCTCAAGTCATTGGGGGAGAGAGGCTATGTCTAGACAGTTTGGTCAGGGAAGACCTTGTGGAGTGCTGTTGAGCTGCACTGACCCCTTCAAGGATGAGAGGCAGCCGGGAGGAGTGTGGATGGTTTCTCAGAAGAGGAGGCCTTAGATTTAGGCCGTGAATGGTGGGTATGCTGTGCTTCCTTTAGCTTATTCTAAAAGACTTCATCTACTGGGTCAAAAGGAGGATGTAGAGAAAGCAATTGGCTTGAGAACAGGCCTGGCATCTTGGGGGGTGCAGATCCCACTGGGCCAGGGGCCAGGCAGTCAGCACACGTGGGGCGAGAGTCTGTGGACAGGTCCATCCTGGAGCTGGCTAGATGCTGAAGACTAGGATGTGGCATAGTGGCTCTTCCATTAGAATCAAAACATGTGAGAATTGGGTATTCACCGTGAAACGTATCATAGGTTTTTAAGTTGTGGTGGTGGTGTGTGACCTTGCCTCCACTGTGCTGCCAAACCTTGAAAGGGGACAGAGTGAATTGGAATAGACACTCCCTGTCATCTGCCCATCGAGGTCTCAGTAGAGATTGCAAGTGGGTCGTGAGCCAGCATTTGTGATGGGCACACATAATTTGGCCCATCTGTAGAGAGTGACTATATCAGTGGGTATCAGGGGATGTGAAAAGGTATCGCACCATCTGAAAAGACAGTACCATTGCAGGTAGCTATCATAAGTTAACATGGAGCCAACAAAAGTAATCAGTGGTAATGGGGTCCTGAATGGTGTTCTCCACACTCTCAGAACTGGTCTTTCCTGCTTCATGAGAAACTGTGGGTAATGGGTAACCACATGGGTTCTGGAGTCAGATCTTGTCTGAATCCTGTGTTGCCAATTACAGGCTATGGGAATATGGGCAAAGAACTAAACCCTTCTGAGTCCCAGTTTCCTTATCCATATGACGCAATCTATGTGATGCCAACCGACATCTTGGGACTATTATGAGAACTAAAGTGCTTGATAAATTATAGCTGTTATTGTTATTGGCCTTATTTTTGTTATTCTCTCTTTTCTTTCCCTATACATAGAAACAAGGTCATAAGATCAGATTGGGTGCTGGCTCACAGGTTACATTTAGGGATACTTTACCCGACACAAGAGAGATGGCTCTACTAATAGCACTCTGGGGGAAAATAACATGAAAATCACAGCTTTTTCTAAACTTATTCTCACATTTCCAATTCTACACAATCTATGGTGAAAATCTAAGGAGGTTTTATGTTTAAAATAAGAAACTTGGAAGAGAGAGGATTATAGAGACATCTTCACCTGAATCATTTTGTTGACAATGTCTGCCACATAGAGCATCTTGACATTTAGTTCTTCTGTGGTTCTTAGCCAATTTAAAGAAGTGTAAACTTATTGTCAGGCGAGGGCTAACAGTATTGTAAGAGCATTTGTTTGAGTTCATTTTTATTTTTAGTTAAAGACTAATTCAATTATTGTATGTATAACCTGGTATGGTGGCTCACACCTGTAATCCTAGCACTTTGGAAGGCTGAGGCAGGAGGATCACTTGAGGTCAGAAGTTCAAGGCCTACCTGAGAAAGAGCAAGACTGCATCTCTACAAAATATAGAAAAATTAGCCAGGCATGCCTGCACTAGGAGTCCCAGCTACTTGAGAACTTTGAAAGTGTCCTGGTACCCTTTTCATGAAAATATCTTAATGTTCTCAAACATTTAAACGCGCCTTGAGATAAAAAACAGTGAAATAAAACTTGTGATTAGGACACAGTTGAATAAAACATGCCAATGATGCAATGAGTTATGGGACAGCTAGCACGACCCCACCAAACTCTGCCTGTCATCACTAAGTCCAGAATCTGTGCTTTGCACCTGAAATGTTTGTCCTGGATACTTGATGGTTACTGGGTGTGTGCATGTTTATGTATGGCCGAGGGAATGAAGCCCATAAATGCCAATGCATGACTAATAGCAGTAGAATTTCAGTCTGATGAATGCCATTATTAATGCATGGTTCATTTCAACCTCATGTGTTAATTAAGTGCTCACTCTGTATCTACTGTGAATGTGTAACAAGGCTATTTCCTTGTAGGCCCATATTCTAAATCGATAGTTCATTGTTGCCAGAAATTTTAAGTTTTAAGAAGCCAGAAGTATTATTTATTTATTTGTTTATTTTTTTAATTTCAGATTAATGTAAGGATACATACAATTAGGTTATATTGTTTGCCTTTGTTAAGTAAAGTACAAGTTTCAGTTGAGCCCCTCACCTAGGAAGTGTGCTATATCCCCTACATTTTACCTAATAGGCAAGAGCTTACCACACCCCTTTCCCTTTTTCCCTTCATCCCTTTACTATTCTTTACTTTAAATGTGTTGTTTCTCTCATGTGGGCACGTAGTTGTTCATTTACTAGTTTCATATTAATAATGAGTGTATTGGATGCTTGCTTTTGTCATTCCTGTGATACTTAGGAGGATGTTCTCCACATTCTTCCAGGTAGATAAATACAAAAGCTGTAAAGTCTCCATCTTTCTTTATGGCTAAATAGTATTCCATGGTATACATACACCATAGTTTGTTAATCCATTAATGGGTTGATGGGCACTTGGTTTGTTTCTATATCTTTGTGATTATTTGATAAATGGTGCTAGGGGAACTGGTTAGCAAAATGTGAAAGATTGAAACTGGAACCCACATCTCTCACCACTTACAAACATTCACTCACTCTAGATAAAAGATTTAAATCTAAGACATGAAATGATGCAAACTCTAGAAGAAAATGTGGGAAAAACTCTTGATAATGGTGGCCTGGGGAAAGATGAAGGAGACCCCAATTGGCTCTTTCAGCAACACCAAAAATAAATTAATAGGACCTGATCAAGTTTTAAAAGCTTCTGCACAGCTAAGGACACAACAACTAAAGCAAACAGATAAGCTTTCAGAATGGGAAGATATTCACATGGTACAAATATAACAAAGTGCTAACAACCAGATTGTACAGAGAACTCAAACTAATCAACAAGAAAAGAGCAAACAACTCCATTTTTCATTGGGCAAGAGATATGAACAGAATCTTCTCCCAGGAAGACAGATGAATGGCCAAGAAACATGAAAAAAAATGCTCATCATCCCTAATCATTAGAGATATGCAAATCAAAAACCCCTTGAGATATTACCTATCCCCAGTGAGAATAGCCACATCAAAAAGTGTCAAAGCTGCAGATATTGGCATGGGTGCAGAGAAAAGAGAACACTTTTACACTGTTGGTGCAATTGCAAACTAATACAGTCCTTTTGGAAAGAAATATGGAGAATTCTCAAAGAGCTAAAGATAGACCTTCTATTTGATCCTCTAATCCCATTACTAGGTATCTACCCAGAAGAAAAAAAATCATTTAACCATAACAACATTTACACTGGAATGTTTATAGCAAAAGATTACTTTAAATAACAAGGAGCAGGGTAGGGGAATGAGGGAACAGGGAGAGGGGAAGAGGGAAAGGTATGGGGGGATCACAGTGGGTGTATGGCACACCTCTTGGGGGCAGGACACAATTATAAGAGGGACTTTACTTAACAAGTACAATCAGTATAATCTAATTCTTTGTACCCTCAATGAATCCCAAACAATAAAAAAAAGATAACATAAAATAGAAAAGACTATTTTAAATAGCACCTTCTCTCCTCTTGTCCACATGACGGTCATTAATCTATATTGACTCACTCACCTGTAGAAGCCAAGCATCAAGTCTTAGACTGAACAGGTGTGTTGCCCTAGGATGCTGTGTTGAGCTCTCCTGGTCCTCAGCCCATATATCAGCCAGTGTATCTACGAGGCATCCCCAGGCTAACAGTTTGGGTACATATCACACTTCCCAGGCCTGGGAAGGGTACCTTTTTCTTCACCCTGGAGACATGTCAGATAAAGAAACAATCTTTCTAGAATCTCCACACATTGTCTATGGGCTGGAACTGGCTGAGATGTCTATCAGAGATTTCTTACAGTGATGAATGTGAAACAAAAACTCAGGTAATTTAATCATATTCTCAAAAATGTATAGTAGCTCAAAAGTAGAAACTGATGTCATGCTTTTCACCTGCCGTGTTTCTCCTCGATAATAATTTTTTTGTAAAGATCTACTTAAAAATAACTTATTTATTGGGCGCATTGCCCAGAAAGAGAGCAGCTTCCCATCCCACACTTCTGGTAATGTGTTCTTGTTTTGCCATAGAGGTAAATATCTTTTTAGTAGTTTTACAGATTTCAACAAAATTCAAATAATTGCGGTTAAACCTATTCATATTTTAACTCCCAGTGTGTCCCCTTTCCCTGTCATTAAATACAGAGGTCCCAAAAATACGTATACACATTTTAAGAAAGGAAAAAACTTTATTAGAATTATAATTCTCAAGGGATACTGATAACAAAAGAGAAATACAAGTCACTTTTGACTTCTGCAACTACAAGAGGGGCTCAAAGTGATTATCATCGGCATCCAGACACTTGTGATTATGGTGAACTACTGCTTGGGTAGCCTTGACCAAGTGTCCACTAGTATTACCATCCCTAATGTTTTGATATCTTCCCCAAATACCATAGCCAACTTTCTGTGGTACACTACATCCTTTGGGACCCCAACACTCATGTCTCCGTTGTTGCTGTACTTCCACAGTGTTCTTGAATTTCAAATACCACTTCAAAATGATCTTATGCTCCTCCAGCGACCCCTGTGATTCTGCTGTTTTCTTTGACTGGCTTGCCTGTTGCAGGGTGGTGCTGGTATTCATTTGATTAATGCCATCTTTCCAGCAACTGTCGCACTACGCATTGCCACCATAATTCAACTTCAAAAAGGAATACATAGATAACATCTCTTAAAATGTGTGTACCTTTTTTCGGGGACCCATGGTATATGTGACCAGAGTGGTGATAGGATTGGAAAAGGAGCTATTTTCTGCCCCTTGATGTGCCCTGTGCTTTGGCTCACAACCAATGAGGAAACAAGTAATTGGATAAGTTCAATCACTTGGGAAGGGAGGGTCACATAGTATGTGTTGCTTCCTAGAATCAAATCTTGAACCATCTAAGTTTGCCCATCTCATTTCTACCGTAACATGAATTGTCGAAACAATTCAGCACTGTAAATTATATCTTTACCATAATGAAAAACTAGTTCTGCCACTACATGGCTTTTGTTCTTCTTGGTCTGGGTCACAGATAGCCTTAGAATATAAAAAGAATCTCCAAGGGGAAGGAGGTAATCCATTTTTCTCTTGAGTCTTACTGCAAATACAAGGTAACATGTTCTATCCAAAGCCTGAAGGAGCTGTGATGTGCTTTGAATGTGTAGCTCCCACAAATAGGATTAGGACTCCTACTTTCTGTGTTGTGACCCATTTCACACATGCAGTGTAGTGGGAGGGGCATGCGGAAGCTTTCAAAAGGTTGCCTGATAGAACATTTTAGAGCAAGAGTTGACCAAAGAGAGTCCTCTCATGCTAAGACATGCCCTTTGTTATTAGAATGACTCCCTTCCTGGGCTTTGGGCATCTCTAGGGCAGGGACCAGTTTTTTTAAGTAGTCACTGACAATTAGCTATATTGTCTTCTGTGGTTCAGGAAAGCAGAGGTTGCTGCTAGATTCGCTGATACAATACCAGTGCCTGACACCTAATAGATGCTCGAGAAATAAGCATTGAATCAAGTTGATTTGAAAGTTTACCAAGGAACGACTACATCAAACAAGTGTTAAGAGGTCAGTCTGAGGAAGTAGGTCAGTTTATGTAAGGTCTTAAATGCCAGTGGGAGTCTATCTGAGTCCTATTACATTGTTCATGCATTAACAGATAAGTTAATTCATTTAGCAAATGCTATCACATATCTCTTATCAGCCAAGTAATCTACCAAATATCAGGGGTACAAATATGAAAAATATAGCTTCTGTTTTCTAGGGGTATATGCTTCCTGAAGAAGCCTGATGAACAGTTAAAATGCTTTTAATAGTGTTTGTGGTAGAGTTGAGCTTAGGGTGCTCTGAAAGAACCCATGGAGGGAAGGCACCCTAGGTGTTAGGATAAAAGAATGTACCTACTGAGGTCTTTTGGCAAGACCTTGCAAGGTAAAATATGTGAGGGCAAGCTTTATACAATTCCAGCCAGGAGATTGTTAGCTATTTCAGTGAGCAACATATGAGAAAATGGGGACCTAAGTTATGGCTGAGGAAGTGCTGAAAATGGTCAGATTTGATCCATCACATAGAAACTTATTATTTCTCCATGATCAATGGTAGGGACCATTTGATAAGGTTTGTAGAATGTTTTATGACCTTGTTTATTGGAAACTTAATTGAATCATCCTAGACATCGTTATGTACATTACCTACTTGGTTTCCTAAAGACAACTTCGATAGAGTTATTTGTGCTCACTGGGATTGCTCTACAAGAAGGGCTGGAAGTCCACTTCAACAGGGACACGTGGTGGCCTGCCCCCCCACATAGGATTCTGGGATCAACACAGCTTGGCTTGCTTCCAATTGTCACCCTAAGGCTACTACTAATCACTCCAGAGGAAAAAAATAGCTGGAGAATCTGTTAAAAACAGAAGTTAATGCTGATTATCCCAGTGCTACAAAGACAGTAGGTCTAAAACATTTCAGAGACTCCATAGAATTGCACTAACTACATGGGATCTCAGAAGCTTTGTGACTGTCTTTTCTAGTTTTAAGCAGAACACATTCAAGAGATGGCCTACTTTGGAAAGTAGAAAGGAGGGGGCCCAGAACATTCAGTAGCCTTACTGCTTATCTTCACCCCTGCCTGGGTCTTGGAGGAACCTCTCTGGACCTCTGGCATCAAATCACTGACCTGGCTTAACCGCTTCAGCTTGTACCTAGAGAAACTGAAATCAGAAAAGTAACAGGGCCGCATAGTACATGTCTCCTGATTTCTAGTTCTTTATAAAACTTCTAACTTCAGTGTCAGACCAGTCAATTGAGACTGAAATCAAGCTTGCAACTCTTGGGCTAATAAAAGAAGTGCACTCCTTGGTGGGCATAGCTTGGCACACCAATACATCACCATGGTTGCCTGGTGGCTATTCCTGTGCCAGGTCTGTGCAAAGTATTTAATGTGAATCAGCTCGTTTACTCTTTAGATTCAGTTATCTTGCCCATTTTGCGTACAGAAGTTAACTTGCCTGAGGTCACTCTGCTTTCCACTGGGTGAGCAAGAATTCTCTAATGCAGATTCCTTGGACCTCAGAAAGCAAATAGTTTTTTTTTTTTTTTTTTTTTTGGCCGGGGCTGGGTTTGAACCCACCACCTCTGGCATATGGGGCTAGTGCCCTACCCTTTTGAGCCACAGGTGCTGCCCCAGAAAGCAAACTCTTAATCAGTCATTATCATATGTCTTCCTTGGCCTCAACTTGCTAATGCAATCTGATTCAGAGCAGCTGGGTACCTAAGGATTTTAATTACAGTTCTTTTCTTTTTTTCTTTTTTTAAATTTGGGAAATTTTCAGACTTTTAACTTTATGTGCTCTTAAATTACAAGTCAGAAGGTGCCCTCAAGGGAAAAAGGATTTCTGTCTTCCCTGCCAAGCCTGTGCCTAAGAATTCTTTTGCCTATTTTAGGTTTTTATTCTCTACACATCAGGCTGTTCTCTTGTTATTTGCAGACGAAATAAGTCTCTTAACCCATTAAAAAATGCTTTCAGTTGAGTAACTGAGGACTCCCCCCAATTCCTTGTGTGGATGGTAAGAGCGCCAATGCTATACCATTCTCTGTCCTGTTTTCTTATCCTCTTTTCCTCACCTTTGCCCTGTTAAACTTTTACTAATCCCCAGGCATAGAAATGTTTGAGGAGGACCCAATGGAGAAAAAAAAGATATGGTCCCTGAACCCCCTCTCCATTAGCAGAGAGGGTCTTTTAGAAGGGAACTCTTGTGCTCTATGGAAAGAAACATAGATTTACATTATCAGGGTTCTTGTCTCAGACCCTTAATATTGGGTGACCATATCAAGTCACTTAATCCTACTCTGCCTGATAATAACAATTCCTTTGTAGTAGAGTTTGGTGGTGTTAAGGAAACAATAGGTAGAAAGATTTTATTTTGCACAAACATGAGAAAAAATCCAATAGTTTTATTTCTTCAGCTGTACCTGAAAGTCAGCCACCACCACTTACATCATTGATACTGAGGCTCTGGGATAGAAACGTCGTTGATCTGACATGCGCTTAAATCGAGAGACTCCTGATTGCAAATGACATCGGGTTATTTTCTCCCTCTTTCTAATGACTGACAACGCTTGGTTTTCTGCTTTCTCTTGTGTGTTGGGATCTGAAGAACAGCAGGCCTCATTTTTCTTTTACTGGAAGAGCTGTGGACGCAGACACTCATTCTGTAAATCCTTAGGGTCGCCTACTCTGGGGAAGGCGCAAGCATGGCTGCCGAGGCGGCTAGAGAAACTCAGAGACCCGCCTTGACCTTCTGGATCCCCTGGATCTAGACGGAATCTAGCTAGCCAGAGTCTAGTCATCCTGTGCTTCCCCCTTATTTTGATTCTGAGCTGCTAATATTATACTGAAGGAAGTCTTTAAAGAGTAATTGTTGGCAGGTGCTGGAATTTTTCTTTCTTTCATTCTTTCTTTTTTTTTTTTTAAGAGACAGAGATCTCACTATGTTGCCCAGGCTGGCATCAAACTCCTGCTCAAATGATGCAACTGCCTCAGTCTTGCTGGTACTGCCGGCGTGTACCACTGAGCTAGAATTTTGACAGCTCCTTCTCAGGTTGCCAAAGCCTGGCCAGGGTTCTATGTGAGGCCTGCGTTCCCTCCTGAGCTGAAGGCCCAAATGTGCCTGAGCAGAACTCTTTGAAGAAGGGGGAAAGGGAAGGAGAGAGGGACCTGGGGCCAGCCCCTGTCCCCATGCAGAAGACACATCTCATGTCTATGAACGCTGACACCGCAGACTCTAGGGTGAGCTATCTGAAACACACAGCATGAAAGAAGGAAGCTTGATGGGGGAGATATGTTGCTTCTGGGTCTTCAAACTGAGAAAGTGTCAGGTTTGATGACAGTGATGAAAATGTGTTTTCCCTCTGCTTCTTAGATCCTCAGCCCCAGGGCTCCTATAATTGACTGTGGTGGGTATGGATTACGTGTTCAGGGACAGGGAGGCCCAGGGAAGTGACTTGGCACTCCTGTCTGCAACACACACGGAGATTGCCAGGAAGCTGGGAGCTGGGGCGCTGCTTGCCTTTCCCGGAGGGCTGGCTTGGGGCTGCCGAGAGCTCCAGCTGGAGCCTCATTCATTCATCAGGCCTGCTTCCAGATTTTTGTATCCTGTGACCTGCAAGTTCTGTCAGCTACCACCTTGCTGGAAACCCCCACAGTGGTTTCTGAGGTGAGGGAATAGCACTCAAATTGAGAAAACATTTGGTTTGCCTCAGGCAACTGGATTTAGGGGAGAAAATGCCAATCCCTTTCCTGGTAGCTCAGGGATTTTGGACAGTATTTTTCCCCGAGGCTTAAAGGCATGCTTTCCCCCCACCCTGACCAAAGTAGCTGTTTGCTAAATGTTTCAGAGAGTGATGATGGTGTTTAAGAGCTGCCACAATTCCAGTGTTTTGGGTTGCAAAACACCCTGCCCTCCCTTGCCAAGTGTAAGGGTAGAGTTCAGGAAAAAGAGCAATATAATGAAAACCTAAGTCAGAGACCTTCGCCCAAGTTTCTGGTTTCTCTCTGCTGCTGGGGTGTGTCTCATGGGGTGGGGGTCTTCATCCAGACTGCCCCTCACCAATGACTTTATACTACTTATTTATGGGCTTTGAACTCATTTTGGAGTTTGAAAATGTAGATTAACCTCAAGGGAACAGGGAACACTTGTACAGAATCCATATACTTACCAGCAGGAAGAAAAGACTGATTTTTGCCCGACCCAATTAGGTTCATAAAGCTAGAGTTTGCCAATGGAACAATTGATAGTTCCTTGATTTCCAAGATTTTAAACCCTGACAATGAAGAGAATTAAAGATGCTGGAAAGATTAAAAACTGAATCTAGGGCAGCGTCTGTGTCTCAGTGAACAGAGGACACCGGCCCCATATACTGAGGGTGGTGAGTTTGAACCCAGCCTCAGCCAGACTGCAACAAAAAATAGCTGGGCATTGTGGTGGGTGCCTGTGGTGCCTGCTACTCAGAGGGCTGAGGCAAGAGAATTGCCTAAGTCCAAGAGCTGGAAGTTGCTGTGAGCTGTGACACCATAGCACTCTACCGAGGGTGAAAAAGTGAGACTCTTGTCTCTAAAACAAAACAAAACAAAACTGAATCTATTGGAGTTTTGAGAATACCTCTCATTAAGGGGGAGGACAAATAGATGAAATTAAAAATTCCCATATTCTGAATTTACAGGCTCAAACTCTGCCCCCCACACTACCTCAATTTTCCCAGTGTGATCAAAATCATAGCAGTAGGGTCCATGGAAATTGAGAAACAAAAAGTATAAATTGCCATTTATACTTAAATGGGAGAAGATGGTAATATGTGCAGTGGAGCTGAATTAGTCACAGGGGAAGAGGGCTTCTCTCCATGGGAATGTAACTTTCATGAACATTGCTCATGAACCGTGGAATTAAGTGGTATGTTTTACTGAAAAGCAAGATGCTGACATACTCTTTGATATTTAGCAGATCACACCCCCTGTCCTTTGCTTGTGGAAATAAGGAGAAAGACTGCCCTTTCCATTTGCTTTTTTTAATACTAATCTCAGCTGAATTGAGCAATTTCTCTACTCTGTACAAAATAATGCTCCTCTTTGTATTCACTTGATACACAACTCGAGGGCATCCAATTTTTGCAAATACAGATCTGGGAATATCTTGAATGATTTATGCACAGACTTGTGGGATTGGTCATAGAACAAAAATCCATTAAGTGATTAACATTTTTGTTTTAAGGTACGATCGTCATTCCTGCAGATAGCTAAAACTTCAACTATACTAAGAGCATCATGAACTATAACGTATTTACTTTAAATGTTGGATGGGTTTTATTAATTACGTCGCCTTGGCTTTCAAATTGCTTAAAGGGTGATTATTCAAAAGACAAATAAATGTCAGATGAAGCCAAATCACTGCATTTCTAATGTAGTGATAATCTTGATCCTACAGGGAAGCTGGAGGGAATTAGGTATTGTCCCAATTCACTCCCTGTGTTAAGATTGCATTTAATCAAACGTGTGAATTTAACCCCAGGTGGCACTGAGACAGTAGAATTAGTTGTGGGTACTTCAGAATTTCATTTCCTTTTAATACTTGGGCAATCAGAATTGTTTTCAAATCTCCTCTCATTGCTTAAATTAATTGTCCTAAGATTTAAGATATACGGGCCTGAAATACAAGTTAGAAAACAAAACAGTCTGTGGATGTAATCTTGCCATTCAACAGACATTTAATGAGTTTACCTCACTAGTCTTTTAAAAAATATCCCAATTCTATTCCATGTGCTGGATGTGTGTGTGTGTGCCACATGTTTTTTTTTTTTTTGGTTTTCCCTTCCCTTCCCATTATTAAGGGAATTAAAATTTAAATGAAATTATTTTTATCCACTGGAAATCACTCTTGGAATGACTACAAATAGAGGAGCAAATAAATGTTTTGCCTTCAAGGAATTTTAAGAAAGTTTTGGGAGTGACAACAACAATGGGAAAATGAACCTGAAGTCTTTTGAGATCATCTTTCCTGGAAGGATACACTGAAGCAGAACAACGTCTTGTCCTCACAAGTTGTGAAAATATCCATGCTTTAGGGGGTTATTACTAGTAGCCAGGATGGGCAAAGTTCTAAATGTTTTAAAATATCAAATATTGTATTAACTATTTGTTGTTATATTATAATGTTAATGTCGTTCATTAAACATTATTAAATAATAAAATACTAAAACCCAAAGGTTTAAAAATGTTTACTGTTGATTAAAGAAATGCCTCCTAAGTTTGTTTTTAATTATTACTTGGCAATTTTTTCCTAGTTTCCCCCCCAAAAGCCGGTGGAGGAAGTGTACAGTTAAAACACAAAGCACTAATCCTAACAGGATCCTCCGTTTGTATAGGATGTCATAATTTAATCCTCTTGACAAGTAATGCCATTTTCCAAAGGAGAATAGAGACTACCAAGAGTTTGTGTGATTTGCCCAAAGTGGCCCTGCTAGTGATGGGTTAGCATTCACCAAGAACTTGAGCCATGTCTCCCGTTTTGTTCTTCTGCACTGCCTGTCTGGCCCAGCCCCACCCTCTAGAGACAAAGGGCATTCTGCTACTGTGGCATGTGTAAAGAGCACACACTGGGTATTCTTAGCCACAGCTCCAGCAATAACCACTTTGCTTTTACAAAACCTAATTTAATGTTAAATCGTTTTGCAAGATTCATCTAACTATGGGTATGATATCCTTTTTTTTCACAGAGTTGCAGAGGTGGTAAGGTCTAAGATGAAAGGATTAAGTAGCCACATCTCCTGATGCTACCTCTGCTACTAAACTAAGTTGCATTTTATGCCTTTGTTTGACTGTTTCATACTTGTGACCCTTTCTGTCCCAAAAGAAAGAGATCATTTTATAATTTCTCTGCTATTTAGATGATAGCATCGATTGTATCTGTGATTTTTGCTGAATAATTAAAAGGACAGACTATGTATCAAAGCCCTCTGCATCAACCAGTTCACACTGGCTTACATCACTAGGGTGCCATCCTTAGGTCTCGGCAAGAGGCTCTAGAGGGTTTTGCTTGATCCCTCTTTTAGCCAAGTTTGTTCCCCTCAACTGAGAAGTTGGAGAAGTTGTCCCCCTTGTAGATCATATTCTTACATACAGAATCCAGAAGTGGTTGACCAGCAATGTCAATTAGGAGTTGCTCTCATGACCTGTATGAGTCTCTTTTGTCTTTCCACAGTGGGGGGGGAGAGGGGGGACAATACGGGGTAGGCCTGAGGGATTGTCAGGCATCTGTGGCCCAGAGATGAACTGTAGGCGGAATATGCAGGCTCACAGTTACTACTACTTTCGGCATTCTCTGGTCACATTGCCTATTATATCTATTTCAAATATTTATGCTTCTAGTTCTGTATTATTCAGGATTCTGTCAAAATATCATATTTTACCTACAGTAAATTAGCCTCTTCCTCCATTATCTTTCTTTACCTCCTTATGCTATTCACTTTTTGCATCATTTAACACCATGGACGTGTATTATATGATCTTTTATTTATTTCTGTGTTTTCTAGTCTGACTCCTGCTAGAGTGGAAACTGGCTGAGGGCAGAAAGTTGGAGGTTTTGGTCACTGCCATTCTGTAGCTGGCAGTCACTGCCTGCCACAGAGAAGCCACTCTCTAAACATTCTTAGAGTGAACAAAGATCAACAAAGGGGCCCACAATGCTGAGAAGAAATTTTACTGTTTTCCTTGAATGTAACCATTTATTTTTCACTTTCACACATAATCTTATCAGAAGAAGGGAGAGAAAAACCAGGCAACAAATTAAGAAATAGAGTTTTTGGAACTGCATACATCATAGCGGAATAGTTCAAGGGGAGAAATAGGATGTTAATTCTCTGGAAATGAGTAATATAGTTAGAATGATAGTGCTGAGTTTTTCTATTAAACGAAATATAGCAAGATTAAAGTGATAGCATGTTTCTAGAATTTTGGCTTTCCTAAAGAAAGCCAATGAAATATAAACTTTTATGGCAGGGTCAAATTTTTCAGCTTGGTCTATGTGGCCTTCTCTAACACTATTCCAATTATCAGGCAGTGTTTATTTCATATCTTCCTTTAAATGACCCTTCAAAAATTATAGGATTCCCATATTCCTGACCAGATGTATTCTCTAATATAGGCCTCTGGTGTTTGTAGTCATTAAGCAAGACTCAAAGTGCCTATTTCAAGCAAATAAGTAAAAATTCCCCATGAAGTACAAAGTAGTGCTTTTTCTCACAATTAGTTATCTGAAATAAACAGAATTTAAACAATCATAGTTATCAATTTTTCTTAAAAAGAGTGACAAAATAGCCATGTCAATATTTAATTACTCATTAGTTACAAGTTACTAGATGGAGCAAATTTTAAAGAATAGAATACCCTTCTCTAACAAATACATTTACTAGATTCTCTGATTTTTTTTAGGGGTTATCTCTGATTTTTTACTAGATTCTCTGATTTTTTTAGGGTTATCTCTGATTTTTTACTAAATTCTCTGATTTTTTTTTTTAAAGGTTATCTCTGATTTTTTGAATAGCATTTTAGAAAATTTCTGGGTTAAGTTACTTTTGGATTTTAGGGCTTAGAACAGCATGTCCATACTAAAATGTATCCGTCCTTTTCTTCCACAGCAAAAAAGTATATGTTCATTCTGCACTTAACTCCGATTTTTTTTTTTTTAAATCAAGCCACTCCATTTTGTTTTCCAAGTCAGAGAATGAAACAGACAGGGAAAATCTTCTCATGTTCTTTCCCTCAGTTTTGTCCAAAGAAGATAGAAAATATGATACAAAATAAGATATAAAAAAATCTACTATTCAATGCCAGATATTTTTATTTCTTGGGAACTGCTTCCCTTAAATCAGGAGATGAGTAATATAATCATTGCCTTCCTTTCTCAATGTTAATCTTGCATCGTCACGGGATCGCTGAAGAGCATTGATCACATTGACTCCACCTCTCTACTGCTTTTGACAAATGTTTTATTCCCAGGCAGACCAGAGAATCAGACTATGTAGAAAAGAATCTCCAAGCTAGAAAATACTAGCGTATGGATGTAGTCAACTTTCAGATAAAAAGAGGACCACAAAGATTTTTGCAAGATGGCGTAGGTGACTGGTAACAAAGCTAAGATAATAACCAAGCTCCCCCATTCCAGCTGCTTCTTTTTGTTACCTTACCCACCTTTTCTCAATATTTAAGTCATGTTAGAACATAGCATAAAAAACCTTTCTTTGTGTAGGTAAGAAAGTAACTTCCTGTGGGTCAGAAGTAACTAAGCATGAAAAGGCTGCAAAGGTTTCCTCCTGTCCCTATATCCCAGTTACCCTGTTTTCCCCTCAGAAAGCAACCAGTCTTCTCAGGTTGGTTTGTGGGTGATCACTTCAGAGAGGTGAAAGTATTACAGTCTGCTCTATAAACGGTACCTTCCTTTTTATTTTTCATTTTAAATTATATCATGAAGAGGACAAGTCCAATTCACTCTCTTTTAGGGTTACATTCTACGGCATCCCTATGTGCTCATATGTCATTTTTATTTACTTAATCCCAATTGAGATATAGTTAGATCATTTCCAAAATTTTTAGTTCTTGTGGGACTTTAGCAAATAAACTTGTGTATTCACATGTATAAATAAATATGTAGGATAAACAACTAAAAGTAGAATTATTTCTTTTGTTATTTTTTAAAGGTGTTGTCCAATTATCCTCCACCGAGTTGGACACATTTACATTCTCCTCTCCATTATTTGAGAGTGACTGTTTTCTCATGCTCTCACAATCTGTTATCAATCTTTTGATTGTTTATATCTGAAAGGTGAAAAGTGGGTTCTCTTTGTAGTTTTAATTTACTTTTGTCTTAATATGCATGAGGCTAGGTCTATTTTTATGTGTGTAAGAAACTAGACTTAACCTTTCCAAAGATTTTGGTGACTATTAATGATCTTATTGATTACAGAAGCCCTTTATATATTATGGAGAGCCTCTTTTGTTCCTGGTTGGAGTTATGAACATTCCCCAGTTTGTCTTTTGCTTTGCTTTTGATTTTCTTTTTGCTATCTCAAAGTTACATTCATTTTTATGTAGTTAAATGTATCAATTTTTTAAAATCACCTTCTATGCTAAGATTACTTTGAAAAATCTTCCTTATTTCCTGAGATACTTTTTTGGTTTTACTTCTTTATTTTTATGTTTGAATATTCAATTCATTTCAAACTGATTTTGTTGTCTGATTTGAGAATGGCCTTAGCTATTCTTTTCTTTTTATTTCCTTTTCCATCTGGTGATTGTTCCAGCACCATTTATGAAGTAAATTGGTTTTCCTTGTGAATTTAGGATAACACCATTATCATACATTGGCTGTATTCTTATATGTTTCAGGTCAATTTCTTGACTTTTTATTCTGTTCCATTGATATATGTGCTACCAGTATGTGCTACCGGGAAATGTTTTAATCATTGACATTAATTTTTATTAATATATAAAGGGCTGATTCCCTCTCACTGCATGGTACATTTTGAAAGTAACAGTGTAATTTTATTTATGTAGTAACTTATATAATATATATTCATATGAGATTTTCTTTTTTCCTCCTATTGCCTTCCCCATGTATAGTATCCAAAACTGGTAAACTCTAAATTAATGAAATATAAGTTCAGGTAAGATTCTGAGAGCAGGTTTCCCTGTCAACTGATGTGTTTTGGATCTGATAAAAAAAAGTGCATCTTTAGATGAATTTTTTTAAGAAGCAAATGCTTATTGTCCATTTGGCCCACAGTCGTGGGGAAGAAAGGGAGGCAGTGTCCTTAAACATGGAGCATGTGTGTGTTGGAGAACTGATGGGTCTGATGGGTCAAAGGTCTTGTAGTTTTTACAGGCTAACTGTAGGTTCTTAATGTATAGGAAATAGAACTTTCAGAAGTTAAACCAGTCAGGCAAGGTACATAGTTATTCTTTTCTCCTGGGCTGACCAATAGCTTTATGAAAGTGAATTTTTTCAGTGTCTTTTCTTTGCATTGGGCTTCTTGGCAAGAAATAAAATCTGTATAATACATTACCTCTGACTGTTTCTTTAAAGAGCTCGAGGATAGACACATGGATAAGAGTTTAAAAATATAAATATGGTCTTTCCAGTCATAGAAACCTTCCGATCCAAGAGGTGCTTTTCCTGCTTTCTAAAGAATATATGGCTATATACTTATAGCGCACCAAGCAAAATACATGGTATTTGACACTAAAAGAAAACCCCCCTGACCTTTACTTGAGTATTGCAGCCCTGTGATCAGAGTGTCTTGTAGTCAAATCTGGAGGCCAAGTTGCTGTGGTGCCACCTTCTCACCACCAAGCCCTGTAATTAAGCATTTTTGTTTGGTAAAATTACAGAAGAGGTACTGTTTGGTAAGGCATTTTGTTCTATTTTAGTACCTGTAGTTCCTCTAGGAAAGTGGTTGTCACTTGGTTTTCTCATGTGCTTACCCCATATATCTCTTTGAATGTGTGCATAGGAAGAAGTACGTACTTGCAGTATCATCGTAGAAACAGATATCTCCTCTCACCCCAGTAGAGACTGTCCTGGTCTCTGGAAGTCTCTTGATTGAGTCCTCAGTGGAGGAGTTTGACACTCTCTGATTTGTGCCCACATATAGGTTAGTAGTTTGGAATTTATGAAGGCTTCGTTAGGAAAGGCCACTGCTGATACAGGATTAGTTTTGAAAAGAGTTATGTCTAAAAAGATCTGCAGCCTTCCATTACCAAGCATGCAAATATTGCTAGTTCAACCTTTTGAGAATAAGACGGATGGATCGTAATTTAAGATAAGGATTGTGCATACAAGTTTATAGTCAAAATCATCATGAATAGTCTAAGAAATTGTCAATTAAATTGACAATAGAGCCTGTGATAGAGCCTGTGTCTCATCTCATTCATGGAGATGATTGTGGTTTGAAGAAGTGGAGAATTGTGGAATACTTGCTACATTTCGCTGGCAAAATGTTAAGTCTTTTAAAGGTAAAGACAGTTCTTCATTTGTCTTCATAGTCTCAGCACCATGCCTGGCACTTAATGCTCATTGAATGAGAAAATTAAATGAACGAAACGCATTCCTGAGTGTTTGAAAGAAAGAGGTTAAAAAGTTTTCTGGAAATAAAAAATGTACACACATGCCCACACTTACTCCTTCCCTTTGACTGAGGAGCTTAGCTTAGGAGCCCTTCTCTAGTAATCTTTTAATTGAGTAGGCAAGAGAAGTTTTCAAGCCTTTACTGAATGGGTGGATGTGGAATGACAGCAGTGAACTACGAAGTCTTCCTCCTCCCCAACTCATTTTTTACATTCCTTTCCAGGCAGTAGGGATAAATGGCAGAACAAAACATTGTGACTTAGTGAGTTCTCATCAGGAGGATCAAAGGAAGGTGCATTTAGGAACCAATGGAAGAATGCCACCAGGGTGATGCTGTATTTGAGATGCTCCATGAAAACTAGCACATGCTTATTTTTGTGCTGCCATAATGGTACCCTTTCACAAGAAGATGTTGCCATACATATCCTTTCTAGTAGGTCAGGGATCCTGTATTAAACTCAAGATTCCTGGTAATTTTGTTTAAGAAAAAACTTATAACTAAATGTTAAGACTTGAATGTAACATGTTTGAATTTTAGAGCTGAGGGGGAGCCAGTAGCTCAGGTAATCAAGTGGCTTCTCCAGTTTTGTATCAGGAAGAGGACCAAGGCTTTGGCTTTTCTGAGTCTCCAAATCGTGATTTTCCATCACACTGTGTTAAAGAGATTTTTTAAAATTTGTGACCCTGGAGCATTTGATGCCAGGACATTTAAACAAACTGATGCAGTCTGGAAGTCAGGAGTAATAAACTGTGGCCCATGGGTCAAATCCAGCCTGTTGAAAGTTTTATTAGAGCACAGTCACACCCATTCATTTATATATTGTCTATGGTGTTTGCCATGATGGAATGAAGAATTTCATTAGAGACTGTGTGAACAGTAAAACCTAAAATATTTATCATCTGGGCCTTTATAGAAAATGTTTCTAAACCCTTAGTATAAGGAAAGGATGAAAAATTATCTTAAAAATAAACATTGTGAGTAAAATATGGTTTCTGAGAAAGCCAAAAGTTTAGCTTGTCGTTGAAAGATATAAATTATCAATGATGAGTCTATAACAAAACTAAAACACTTGCTTGCATGAAAAATTAAAAGCAAAACCCTGGGGTTCTAGGGAATCTTTGAGCTCCTGGACTCAGAGATTTTATTTGCCACAGTGAAGCCTGTGACTGAAGATGGGAAATACCCTGTTTATGGTACGTTAACCCTGATGGAACTTGAGCACTCACCAAATGCCTTTCTTCTTGACAGGTGGAGTGGATACAACAGCAAGTGGTGAAAAAACGGACGAAGAGGGATTATGACCTCGGTCGTGCTCAGTCTACCTACTTCAATGACCCCAAGTGGCCAAGCATGTGGTATATGGTAAGCCCAGGGCTATGTCACCCAGTTTTGCATTGTATGGGGAATATTTGTTGGACTGGGAGGATGTAGAAATAATGACCGAGGATTTTTTCCTGTTTCAGGACCCACCATTTGAAACTGGTTAAGGGTCTCTGATGCTCTCTGAATCTTTTTGATCTTAGATCTCTGGTTCTAATAAGGACAAAGAGAAGGGAGCTCTTGTCTTTCTCCTTGATTCACAGAAATTCTGTTTGAGAGCTCACTTCATGCAGTAGCTTGTCAAGTTTGGGCCAGAGCATAGGAAAATGTACAAAGTTGCGGACACCCTTAAACCTGTCAATAATCATGTTTACTCCACTTTGAAACCAGTCTGATTAATGTTGACACTGGTTCTTGAAAATCATTGCAGTGACTCAGCTGGTAAGTAATAGGCTCCTGGCTTGTGTCATTTAATGTATGCCCTCTCATTTCAGGTAATAGTTTTAAAAGTAGACCAGGGGAAAAAATAGTTGGAAAGTGTTTTACTTGGTAGTTCAGTGTTCAGTCAAAAGGGTTTTTGGTGAGGACAATTTACTTCACGTGTTGGATTACTCTTCCAACGAGTGTACTCGTCCAGTTCACTTGACGTCGCCTCTGTTGAAAATTTACATTGCTAGCCTTAGGGTTTTCTGGTTCAGGATCACTGAGAAGTGAATTAGGAATGTTAGTCCTAGAATCCACATGTCACCAATTTGCTTTACAGTGTATGAAATGCCCTTTACTTTTCTCTTTTTTTAAAATTTTTATTGGTAAACATTGCCAGCGTATTTTCCACTATACTACTTTATTTTTCCTAATCCTACTCCTGCTTCTCTACATGTCTCCAGACTGAATGACGGACAGGAATCCATGGCATTCCCAGGCTCGCCTCAGATTCCTTCTGCCTGGAGAGCTCTCCCTGCCTTTCCCAACCTCCTGGGTCAGGACTCTCCCATCCCTCGATGCTCGAAGGGGCCTCCCCTGCAACCTCCTTTGCCATCTTCTTCCCTCTCCCAGCCCTGAACCCCTGCTGCTTGCAGCATCTCTGTATTGTAGTAATCAGTATGGTTTGTTTCTTCTCCTCTGTTAGACTGGGGAGGGTCACTTGAGGACCAGCGGTGTATCTTCAACCTCTCTCTCTCTATGTTCCCCCTGAGAACTTGACCCAGCACTTTACAGTGCTAGGAATCTGTGCTTCTTTGGAGATGAGTGAATGTGGCTGGTATTTCTCTCAACTTCCCTTTGCTTGGTCTAGCCCAGAAGTGAAAGATTATGGAGATAAATATTTTGGAGCCCAAACAGAATTTTACACAGAAAGCTTTCTTGTGTTTAAGAGAAAAAGGGAGCAGTCATAAAGCTAAGTTCAAGGAGAGGTGGGACGTTAAACATCTTTTACGTATGAGTCACCTGAGGGAACAGTAAAGCAGCCTATGAGCCCCAAGACCAAGAAAGAATGAAGCACAAGTGGGAGGCATTGGAGGAGGTATTAGTAGAAGCTAAGGGGCTCTGTTTGCACTGACGAAAAACATTAATTAGAATGTGATGGGATTAGGAGATCAGATGGAGCAAACTACCTCTGTATTCCTGGTTTCTAAGGCCAGGATGAGACAGACCCTCCTAGACATTCATTTCTCCTCATAGGAAAGAGCCAAATTATCTGTGCATGTCCCGCTAGACTATGGAAGTGCCATTGGGGTGGAAAACAGGTCACATACCTTATGTTTATCTATGGGACTATTAGGACAGAGCGGAAGGTGGGACCCTCAAATCTGCAACTTGGATTCCAATCTCCACTATTTATTTCCCTTAGTCTGAGATGGAATCAGTTAAACTCTCCCCAACTGTAGCATAAATGCCTCTAGCTCTTATGTATGAGTCACACATGCTGCATAACAAAACAACACGGAACTTAGTTTTTGAAACAGCAATTGTCTCATGGGTTCTGTAGGTCAGTAATTAAGACAGGGCTCAGCGATGATGGATTTTCTCTATCTGTGATGTCTGGGGCTTCAGACTAAGTGGCCCAGTCACATGGCCAGCACATTGGTCCCTCACCATGGGGCTGCCTGTGTGTCTGCTGACATGGTGCTGGCTTCACATAAGCAGGTGATCCAAGTGTTCCTGTTGGCCAGGTGATCTAACCTCAGAGTCACTTACTACTGCCTCAGCAACCTCAGACAGTTCCTACTGTCATTTTCTCTTGTTCATATGAGTCATTGTGATTCAGAGTGAATGGGGGCTGGGCAAGGGCATGTTAGTTAGGAGGAGAGGATCGCAGGGGCGTCATGGAGGCTGGTGATCACAGTCAAATGAAATTTTTCATGAGAAGCCTTTAGCACAGTGCCTGACACTAGAAAACCCCTCAGTATATCATAATTGTTGTTACTATCCTCTGAATTCTTAATTGCAAACATGCTAGTTCCTTTTTATCTGTTGTTGATATTAGTCAAAGAAGGATGAGAGCTCATGTCCAGTGGGCATTCTTTGGAGCACTGCTTGGTGGCATATTTAGTGACCCAGCCAAGGCAAGGTGTGATTTCCTTCTCTTTCCTGAACCCTGCACCTTACAGCCAGGTTTCTGACCTCTATGGGGTCCCACCTCTAGCTTGTTAGCCTGGCCAGCTTCTGTCATTCAATATTTATCACAGGAGAATGGAGATTAAAGAATGGCATGAAGTGTGCCTGAGTGTCTCTTTTAATTAATTTAAAGGCTTTTCCCATGTCACGCCTCCCCTGGAAATGGGTGTGTGAAACCATTATGTCCAGCCTTGAGGCTTGGGGAAATATATTCAGGGAAATGTGCATTAATAAGAGTTTGTTATAGAGATGATGGCCTTACAATTACTGCTCTGTCCTGATCAACTGGGTCATGTTTCCAGGAGTTGGAGGGTCCAGTCCTAGAAGTGCAAGTCACTTTTTGTTGCCTGGACAAACTTCACTTGCACCTCTTCTTTGCAGACACATTCCCCAGCACTGAGAGTTTAGAAAAACATGTTGGAGCTTCCTAAGAAGGTCAGCAAAGCAGGAGGGAATATATAAGCACCAAAGAAAGCTTGCTGAGCAAGCGACACCTCCCTACAAGTTTACCCGGGTCGTGTGTATACCTCCAGCCACTGCTGCTTGGGCTTGGGCTGTAATTTCTGCTTGTGGATTTGCTTCTTCCATTAGAAGCTCCTGGAGAGTGTTACCCTGTCCAAGTGTGAGCCCAACTATCAGAGAGTCTATGTTGTAGTATGGAGAGGGGATCAGGTAGTGGGGTTTCATCAGAACTCCCCGGGTGATTCTAATGTGCATTATAAAGTCAATGTTCAATAAATTTTAACTGAAAAAAATGGATGAGCAGTTTGGAATAGAAGCAAATCTGGGATCATCTCCATAGTGGGGAGTGCGTCAAGCCCTTTGCTATGCTTTCATTACATCTCGTTTTACTGCCAGTGTTCCAGTGAGTTAGGGGCAACAGTATTATCATCTTCATTTTATAGACGAGAAGGAAATTAAAGCCTGGGAAAGTTAAGTAACTTGCCCAGGGTTACTCCATTTACTGGGGGCTGATCCTGGTGTTCATAAACCATCACTTCTTTGAACTTCTTTCTACATCTACGGTTCTTGAAGGAGCAGACAGCAAAATCACCTTCTTAAAAATGACTGCTATCTGCTCTCCCTGTCCCCCAGAGTCTTGGGGTTTTCATGTCTAGCAAGTTCCCCATTGGCACTGGATGTTGGGGTCAGAACCACTTTTAGAATCCACTGCCCTACTGGACAATATGTAAACCCAAGTTTATGCGAGCACAACCTGCTCTGGCTCCTGATTATTGGGTGGAGAAAGAAAGACTTTTAAACTTGTGGGGCATTTTAAAGCATAGTAAGCCAATTTAACTTTTTCTTGGTCTTATGCCTTTTCCTTACTGATACATTTTTCTCTTTGGAAAGCTGACAGCTTTAGTAAGAGAAGATATTTTCACTTTATCTGCACTAATTGAAAATACCCTTGGCTTACATATTCTTTCAAGCTCCTCCTGAGACAAAGGGTATCGGATGGGAAAGGCTGTGATGATTTGGCCAAGACTTTGGGAATTCAGGGTAATATTGTAGAATTGATTTTAAAGGACCTAGCTGCTACCACAGACCATTTTTATGCTACTAAAGAAAATTCAGTATGACTCTACAGATAGCAAGGGGAAACAAGACTTTTCCTTAAGGATCTGGGACTGCCAGCTGAGCAAGGTCCAGGAGTTAAATGTTTTAAAATTATTATTCAATATTTAAGACATGCAAAAAGTTTAATGAACACCACAAATGCCTGTCCACCACTCCAAACTAAAGAATTGCAATCCCTTGTGATCCCTATCGTAGTGGTCTCCCTTCATCCTGCACAGAGTCATCCTTGGGACTGAATTTGAAGTGCATTGTGGGAGTTCTTCTTTTTGCTGGGCTACTTCTCTTTGTTGGGGGGGGATTCAGTTTATAGTAGATTTACATTTTCTGAAATAATCAGAAAAAAAACATTCATACATGGAATTTAGGAGTTGGATTATTGATGAACAGTGCCTCAAGAAGACAATTTGGAAATGAAACTTGAATGAAAATGTGAGCTTAATAAAAATCCTTTCTCATTCCTTTGGCTATATAAATATTTCACTGCATAGGGAAATTGATTGTGCAGTATTTCAAGGGTAACTTAAGAACTAATAATGATTTCGGAGAAAACCATGGTAAATAACTTTCAAAAGTTTGGGCATATCTATTTATATGTCTATGTTTTGCAACATGGGAGGAAAGAAAGCTCAATTTAAAAGAAAAAAGTGAAAAAAGGGACTTGGAAATTTTGGTATTTGACTCTCAGACCCTGGTAGTTCGTACGACTGGTACTCCTGACTCATCATCTTAGTGAACACAGTAGAACTTTTTGTGATGACTATTGGGTGGCCTGTTTAATATGCATTATTTCAAGGCAGACTGGAACAAATGGGCTCAGTTTTTGATGTACTACCTCGGAATTCATGAAAGCTCTTTGGGTGGTTTTTCTGAAAGGGAAAAAAAAATGTATTTGTCGATCAGCAGAGTGAAAATTAGCTGAGTTCGGTTATGCATGTGGGGCATATCTGCCAAAAACCCTGAACTCGCTAGGATAGTAATTGTGAAAAATGACTTGAAGCCACATGGTTTTTCTCTCCGCCAACTGGATGATGTTCAGTGCTCCAAGAGTTTGAGGCATTGCTGTCTCCATGGTTGGCACACATTTTCCTAATGATTTATACTGTCATTTGACTCATAAAATCTGGTAGGGTTTGTGGCATTATTGTCCTGGCAGCTTGGAAATCATCCTTTTAAGACACCCCATTTAGCTGTTTTAATTGCAAATGCAACATGGTAGAAATCTGCAAGCATGTGGCACATTCTGATACAAGCAGGAGGCCCTCTGCAAAAGGACACGTTCCAGCTAGGCCCGTAAGTGATGCACTGATCGGAACTGCTAGGAGTCGAGACACGGTTGTAGTGTACTTGTATTTGCCACTAACTAGCTCTATGACCTCTAGAAAGGGATTTTGTCTCTCTCAACATTAGTTATCTGAGAAAACGAGGAATCTGGATTAGATACTTTCTCAAGATGATTCCTGCTTTAACTTTTAGTTCCACATGGAAAGCTGTGCAGATAATTGAGTCTACGGAGATCACATACCTTCAGTGTCTGATCTCCAGTCAGGAGCCCCTCAGGAGCTCCTGACTGCTCTGTACCGAGGATGTGCCCTGTGTTGGAGGTCCCTAAGACCACCCACAAGTTGGGTGAATCACTAGGACTCACATGACTCAGCATGTACTCATACCAATGGTTGTGATTTATTTCAGCAAAAGGATTCAAAGCAATATCAGCTAAAACAGAAAGCACAGGGGGCAAAGTCTACAAGAAACCAAGCTCAAGCTTCCGAGACTTCTCTCAGGGGACTCACCTACAAAGCATTTTTTCCTCCAGCAATGAGGAGGAAATGGCCACCCTATGAGAAATATTGTCTACCAGGGAAGCTCCTCAGAGACTCAGCGCTCAGGCTTGTTATTGGGAGGTGGTGGCATAACTGTGTCTACTACTTACCAAAATCCCACCCTTACAGAAGGAAAGCAGGTGTTCAACATACTTCCTATTTACATAAACAGTTTAGAGATAGTGGGCTATTCCTAACAGGAGATGGTAGGAATTCTCTCAAAATCCAAGTTCCCAGATGCCAGTCAAGGCCAACCTTGCAAGTTGCACTTCCAAAGGATACCAGTCTAATAGGCTTGGCTGTGTTGATCTTACCCCCCAAGATTTGCTCGTCTCATTGGTTCTCTTCTTACTGTAGATGGAAATCTACGTGTCATATTTGACTCTACATTTAAAGCCAATTCACCAGTTGTCATCTCTCACCAGTTGTCATCTCTCACCACTACCGCTATAGTTTGAGCCCCCATTATCTCTCAAGTAGACTTTTGCAATGGCTATGTACTTCCTCCCAGTTTCTCCTTCTGAACTCTTCTAGTCTGTTCTCCATCTATTAACCAGAGGATTATTGAACTTCCAAATCAACCAACCAAACACCTCCCCATTTAGTCACTTTCCCTTTCTTTCTTTCTTTCTTTTTTTTTTTTTTTTTTGAGACAGAGTCTTACCCTGTCACCCTTGGTAGAGTGCCATGGCGTCATAGCTCACAGCAACCTCCAACTCTCGGGCTTAGGTGATTCTCTTGCCTCACCCTCCCCCACCCCACCCAGTAGCTGGGACCACAGGTACCTGCCACAACACCCAGTTATTTTTTGTTGCAGTTTGGCTCTGCCTCACTTTCTGCTTTTAGCCGGAAACTGCATTTTTCTTCCTATGACATGCCAAGTTGATTCCCTCTACAGACCTTTTTACACATGTTGTCCCTCTGCCTGGGTGCTGCTCCATGCCCCTTTGCCTGTTTCATTCTGATGTTCTCTTGAGATTGCCACAAGCTTTTTCTCAGCCTTCCTTGAGTAGCTAGGTCCCTCGTTGCATTTGGTATGTCATCATGCACATTCCTTTTTCTTCCCTTTTTTTTTTTTTTTGAGACGGAGCCTCAAGCTATCCCCCTAGGTAGAGTGCCATGGCATCACAGCTCATAGCAACCTCCAACTCCTGGGCTCAAGCGAGTCTCCTGCCTCCGCCTCCCAAGTAGCTGGGACCACAGGCG
>CAUYQV010184840.1:0-65269 GCA_963574575.1 Galagoides demidoff
GACAACATGGCCAGGGGGCGGGGCAGGGCAGGGCCTGACAACAATGCAAACTTCGATAAGCAGTTCTCGATGATCACTTCTCAACAATTATTTGTTATTATTACAGTTTAACATTATAAAATTAACAAAAATAATATAAAACTCATATTCTGGCAAAATAGCCACATGGCAGCCGAAAACCGTGTATTCCCTTCCTGTTCTCCCGCCCATTCGTGCATTCTTTCCAAAATTCGGGACTTTTATAAAACGCGGTGGGATGCAGGACAAATTGTTAAAAAGCGGGACGTCTGGTCACCCTACTTTTGGTCCAACCAAAATGTTCTTCAGCGGTAAGTGTTATTATCCAAGGTTATAAGTGCTGACTTGGAAGCCACAGGGGCTGTGGTTCACTCAGGGAGCACAGCCAGCCAGTCAGGGACAGGTGCCCAAGGCTATGGGCTCCGGCCCTGCTTTGGCTGCTTCTGCTAATGCTGTTGGGTTTCAGGTGGCTGCCTGAGTCCTTGGTTCTTGAAGCACTCTTGGTCAAAAAATGACCAGACATCCCAGTGCTAGGCAAGCATGAACTAAGATTTACTGAGGAAGAGAAAGATAGGCTTACAGAGTAAGAAAGTTGACAAAGTAGGATACGTTTGTAATAGACAGCGGACAGGCCCCCATTGCCATGGCAAGTAGGCAAAGAGGCAAAAGTTATGGCCAGTGGTTCCCTGGGTCAGGCCCACCTCCTGGTTCAGAGTTCACCTTGAAACCAGTCTTTCTGCACAGACAGATCTCCCATGAGCTTCTCTGAGAGCCCATGGTGGGAGTGGACACAGTGCATATTTAAACTAATGACGAGATAATTAGCCTCAAGGCTGTCCTAGGTCACCTTTAAGACTGTTGTACCTATGAGGTTGGGCCCCTGGGCTAGAGTCTTCTACATCCCTTGGTAGTTGGCACACTGAGTTCTGGTTGGCAGATTGGTAGGGTGGTCCCTCTTCCCCAGGTGGGAGCAGTCATTTGGGACGGGATTGAGTGGCACTGAGATGGGGCCCTGGGCCTCATCCTTGTCCCCCCTTCCCTAGAAGAGCCAGGATTTCTGGCTAGCCAACTAATAGTGCCACCTGCTGCACCAGGGCCTGTGCAACTTAAGAGGACTGGCTCCAGGTGCCTGTGCCTCAGTTTCCCTCTCTGGCGTAAATCATCGTCCCCACCAAGCCTGCCGGGATGACTGAAGCGGATGCTCGTGCCAGGTACTCATCTGCTGGCTTTTTTCCCCTCTCTCCCAGCCTGGGGTTATCCTGCTGGAAATACAGGAAGCAGGAGTGGGAGGGCAAGGGGAGGGGGACCCCCCTTGCCTCCTCACCAACACCCAGTCAGGGGCTCTGGGGTCACAGAGCAGGTTTGTGTTTGGGGCAGCCTTCCTGCTAAGGGGCTCCTAGTACCATCGTGAGTGGAAAAAGTCAGGGGAGCCTGCTGGTTCCTTTGCCCAACTTCCCACACAGAAAAAACAGCACAAAAATGAAACCTTTCTCAGTAATTATTTATAAACGATGTTAAAATAAACCAGCACTCCACCTCCGTTTCCTGTTTCTGCTGCTTTTTTCTGATACCCTCTCTCTGCCTCTCTCTGTCTTGGCCATAGGGCTTATACACAAGTCCTGACTCCATCCTTTACTATTATCACCTATGTGGCCTTGGGCAAGTGACTTCACTTCCCTGTGCTTCTGTTTCCTCATCTGTAAGGGGGGGATGATAACAGCCCACCTCTGAAGGCCATTGGGAGAATCCGGTGAGTTCCTACAAGGCACTCAGAACAGTGCCTGGCTGGCGTGCGGCTACGCTGTATCAACTGCTGCTGCCTCTGTGCCTTGCCTTGGCTTTCTCCCCTCTCTCAACAGGGTGCTCACTCCCATCCTGCTCTTTCTCTACTCATACAGACCTGTGGCCCCCACAGTGGGGCCTGGCCCTGCCCTCTGGACCAGACTCCCCTGCTCACCCTGCCTTGGACTCCCTCTGGAGATGCCAGGGCAGCAGCCAGACCCCAAGCTGCCCTCCTGGACCCTTCCTTCTCCACCCAGGCTACAGGGCCTCCATATAGCCGGTGCCATTCCCCTACCTCAGTGACTCTTCCCTGCAAACCCCCTGCCCAAGTCCTCAGATTAATCTCTACCACCACCAACATAGTCTTCAGCCTAGGCCCCTTCCAGATCTCTTTTCTCTTCCTTGAACCTTCCAAGCCAGTTCCTACCGCTGGGCCTTAGCACTTACTGTGCCCTCTGCTTGGGACACTCTTCCTCCAGATCTCCACAGAGATGGCTCCTGTCCTCCAGGTCTCATCATGAATGTCACCTCTTCAAAGAAGCCCTTCCCAAGCTCTGACTGAGTAAAGGCTGTCACTTCAGTCCCTCTGGCCCGTGTTGTCATTTTGTACTTCATATCTTGAAATAATTCCATATGATCTGCTTGTTTGTCCACTGTCTACCCTTGGCGTGTGCAGATGTGACCTCAATCTCTTATTCATGTTGTACGCCCAGGAGCCGGATGATGTATAGCCAATGGCAGACTTTTTGAATTAATTAATATATCAAAAGCAGGTGAGATGTCACAAAATCCACACAAAAGCTGACTCTTGCCAATCCATGATTTTTTTAATAAAGCAAACACTCCAGATGCATTTAAATAATTTTATTTTAAAAAATCATCCCAATAGCACCCCTCCCCCAAGTCACTGCAACCCCTGGTGGGACAAAGATTTACACATGGACCCCAAACAGACCACAAATGGCCTTTATACCTTTGGGTACAGCCCTTTGGCGTGCTGTGCTTCCAGAGAGCCCTAAGAAAACCCCATGTAGAAAAATACTTTACAAGGAATATGCTCTAATCTCAGCCAGAGAAAAATACAGCTTTGGAGGGTATACAGGGGACATGTCTTGGGGGCGGGGCTGTACCCAAAATGCATAGGCAGGCAGAACGCTCACCGGGTAGGGGTTTCAGGGAATGTCAAGTCTGGGAGGAACCATCCCCATGAGAAGCCAGAAGAAATATTGCATATGAGAAGGCTGGGGTGGCTGGTAGGGGGGCGGGGGCGGTCCACTGGGCCTGATTGCATACGTCTGGGAAAATGGCAGAGGCCTCAGCCCGAGAAAAGAGGGATGTGGGTCAGAGTCGGGAGCATCTTCCCTTGCCTGGAGTCAGTGCAGCTTTTCCCAAGCCAAGAAGCCCTGAGAATGTATCCTGTCCAGAGAGGATGAGCCACCTGCCTAAGGTCACACAGCTGTGGCATGCCCATCTCTGCTAAGCTATGGGCTCTTGGCTTTTGCTTGATGACCCTGGGACAGGTGGGCAGCACCCTGTCATCGTGGGACAGAGGTTTGCACAGGAATCCAAGACAACAGAGGCAATGGACACCCCAGCCATAGGCATTAAGGGCTCTTGAGGAATTGTGCTCAGCAAGGGGCACAACTCTGGGAATGGAGGAAGGTGGTGGAGGGAGGCAGGCCTTCAGGGGACAGGTGGAGAGGTTCTGGCCCTGACCAGGTGGACTGTATCTGCTTAGAGACTGTCCACCCCCGACCATCCCAAGAGGGGTCTGACCCAGAGATGGTCACCCATCAAACAAGTAACAGACTCACGTTTGGAAAGAACAGGCCTCTTTACTCCCTCTCTGGTCCCTTGAAGAGTGATTTTCTGACCTTTAGGGGCCCCAGTGGTGCAGGCAGCACCTCCTGCTTTCCTGAGACCCCCCCTTTAAGGCTGGGTCAGGGCAAAGGCAATCCCCAGATCTGGCTAAACCCCACCTACCCCCCTCCATCTCTGGGGCTGCACTCCAGACCTCAGGTGGAGGTCTAGGGCCTTTTCCAAATGAAAAGAGTTTCTGGTTTGTTGAAATTGAGGGAAATGGTTTTAAGGGATGCTGGTGCTTCCAGATTTCAAGCGGGAATAAACTTCCTTGAATGACCACTTTGGGCATTGTTTCCATCGGGTCTGAGCAAATGCCATCTTCTGTCTGTCTTCTCCCCCCTCCGTGTTCTCTCTCCTTCCCCTCCTCTGATTCAGATATGGGAAAGGAGCTGTATCATCTTGCATATCCTGTTTCCACGGCTTTCCAATCTTCATTGGAATGGCAGGTGAATGGAAGCTCCTGGGTCTTTTGTCCCACAATGACTCCCTTCCACACTGGCTTGGGCTGAGAGAAGACAGTGTGGCCAGATCAGCTGCCACATGTCCCATAAAAGCAGCAGGAGGGGCTGACAGCCCAAGGCCTGACGCTGAGCCTGCCAAGTGGGCCCAGAGCCACATCTCAAATCACAGAAGTATTGGACCAAGATGCTGGGATGACAGGTCACCTACTTTAGGATCAAAGGGCACCTGAGCTCACAGTCTCTTAGGTGAAGATGAGACTCTCAGAATTATAGGGTCTCAACTGGCAAACCCCAAACACCAGAGTTCTGGAGAAGGGAAAGAGCTGGGCTCCCACCCAGACATGGTGACAGGTCTGTAGATGGAGTGGGAAGCTAACTACCTGAGCCAGTGTCACTATACCACAGGGACGTCTCACACCTCAGCTCTCGACTGCACTGGGGGTATCCAGCTCCTGGTTGCTTACCTCCTGTGACAGGGAACTCACTCCTCCCAGGCAGCTCATTCCACATCCATGGCTACATCAGGAGAAAGGGCTCCTGACACTGAGCAGGTATTCCCCACACCTAGAACCTCTCCAAGGAAGCCCTGCAGGGAGCTGAGGCAGCCCCCAGGTCTCTCCTCTCAGGGCTGAGCAATCTGTCCCAACCCATCTCACGTGGGCTCCTCTGGGCATCTTGGAGACCCAAGTTGGTGAAAGACCCAGATGTTACTGCAACTGGGGCAGGGACCTCACTGCCTAGAACTCCGGTCACCATAGAACCAGGAACCAAGTCTCATCCTTGGCTCAGGGCCTGCCAGACCACAGATGGATATGTGAGTGGCCACTTCCCCAGGCCAGCCACGATGGGGAGCCAGGATTTGCCTGTGTGCTCCCTTTGGAGTCCAGGACTATATGCTGACTTCAGAGCATCCGGGGGCTGCTGGGACCTGGCGCTTGGGGGGCTCGGCTGCCCTGTGCCAGCGGGTTACGGCTGATGACCAGCTCCAGGACGTTGCCCGCCTCAGCCAGGAGCGGCACTGCCAGACAGCAGTCGAAGTCCCGTGTGCAAATGCGGTTGACCTGCACGGTGCACAGCCAGAGGGACAGAGCCAAGGCGTCAGCTCAGCTGGGTGGGAGGGGGTGAGAATCATGTGAGCTCCTAAACTGTGGGCCTTGCCCAGCCCTGACACAAGGGTCCATCTCCAACACTCACACACAGAGGTCATTCTTTACTGAACCCTCTTTAATCCTTCTGTTTAAGTTTTACCAGAGAAAGTCCCAGGCAGGTGCTAATGTGTCTTTCATTCCCCTCTAACACCCTCAGGCCACCTGCCCAGAATTTTGTGACATCACTTGTTTCTCTTTTATTTGTTTTTCACACTGACTTTCTATTCAACCAAGGGACGCTGGTTCTCATTCTTCATTGAGACAAAAAGTTTCCTTTCAAAATAAACGTAAGTTGAAAAAGCCTCATCAATTTAGAGAAAATATGAATTAAGTAAGTTTAGCATAAATAGGGACGAAAACCTCACAGAAGTAGTCATGGGTGGCCTCCCAAGCTGGGAAAGGGTGGCCCTCCTTGGGATGCCTCCCATTTCCCAGGCTCCTCTGCAGTGAGGCTGGTCACGTGACTGGTTTTGGCCACTAGGTTGTGAAGGAATGTGACAAGTGTTGCTTCTGAGTGAAGGCAGAAAAAAAATCCCAGGTGCAATTTTCCATCTTGTTACCTCAGTGGAGTCTGAGGAATCCACGAGTCTCAGGACAATTACAAGATGGGTGGCTCGTCCCCAGCCCAGGTGGAGCTGGCTCTATGTCAGCCCACAGTGGACATGGAATGGGAGTCATAAATAAAAGTTTGTGCATGTTCAATCGTAGGGTTTGTTCCTGCGATGTAACTAAGGCTAAGCTGACTAATACAACTTGTGTTGTCGTTCTTTTTCACAGATGATAGGAGTGGGGCTCTTTCCCCACCCTCAGGCTGTGGTGTCCCAACATTACCTGAAGGACCCTGTCGAAGGGCCGGAGGCCCCCACGTTGGGCTGGCCCTTCAGGGCGCACAGTGTGCACATAGACGCCCTTTTCCAGGAGGCCATCTGATACGCTGAAACCGAAGTCATTCCGCATGGGGTCCCTGTGCAGGGTCACCTGAGAGCAGAAGAGGAGGAGGGCCCTGGAACACTGGCCCTCACCCCAACCTCCCACAGTAGCCAGGGCCCTTGGTCTGGCATGCAGTGCCCCTGGCACCTGGGCCCTGCTGGCTGCAACCCCAGGCCTAACTGCATCCTGCCCAGAGCCTTTGCCCATGCACCAGCCCTTCCTCTCCACCAGCATCTTCCATTCCCTCATGCAAGAGTCTCATGGGAATGCTCTCCCTGCCAGTTCTTTCTTGCTCCTCTTGCTTTCATTAGGGAGAAAGTCTTCCAGTGTGTTTTCTCCGCCCCTAACACTTGCTCACCTTGCATTGGCTGCAGGTACAGAGGTGTCTGAGGCTGCCGGGCTAGAGGCTGGGCTCCTCCATGTTTCATGTTTTATAGGGACTGATACATGGCACAGACGCCAGCTTCTCATTTCAAGTAGTGATGTGAAGGTGTGACATATGTGAACGTGATGTGTAAACATGCGTACTATAATACACGCGTGTGTTGTATGTGTGAGCATACACATGTGTGTGCATATATAGATAGATACAAAATACATAGGAAAAAAATGAATGTACTTAAAGAAAAATATGAACAGCCTAATGAATATTACAAGCCTGTGTGTGTCATGCAAATGACAGAAGTAGAAAATCCCTGTTTGATGATGGGGAAGAATAAAACCCAGAAAGGAGCAGGGCCCATCAGGAGTCCTGTGGTGGGTCCAGGCCCCCGGTGCCCACCTTGTGCATCTCCAAAGGCGTTGGCAGCAGCAGCTCCTGCATCTCTTCCGGGGAAGCTCGTATCTCCTGGCCCCTGCACCGGGGCTGCCGGCCGGACCTGCCCTCAAGAGTCACACTCTGCACAGTGCCCATCATGATGGAGGCCTGTGGGTACACAACCCTTCTCTCAGATGCTCATTCACTGGTTCTGTCAGGCAGTCAGCATCTGTGTGTCGGAGACTCGCTATCTGCCTACCTCAAGGGTCACAGTGGTGAAGAGGATAAACGTGGCCCCTGCCCCTGTGGCTCAGGTGGCCGGGTGCAGGGTCAGACGAACAGTCAGAATAATTAATCATTGGTGCATAATTATTAGCACTCACTCTGTGTTAGCTCAGTTCTCAGGACTTTACACATATAACTCATTCTGTACCATAGAAGAAGGTGGGTGAATACCATTTCCCCCCATTTTACGGATGAGGAAATTAAGGCTTAGAGAGATAAACTCTAAGCTCCAAAGTCAGGGCTCCTAATTCCTCTGCTATATTGTTAATCTCAAACTATACACTGCAGTGAGTGTTACAGAGGTGAGGTACACAGGAAGTGAGAGCCTAGGACAGATGGCTCTCTGTCTGGTCTGGTGTCAGGTGTAGGAAAACTTCTAGAGCTGAAATCTGAAAGATAAGATAGAAGAGGTGTGGGGGGAAGAGAACCCTCAGCAGAGGGAACAGTACACTTAAAGCCCCTGCAGCGCCTGTAGATGACAGTAAGAACTGTGAACTTGAGTAGGGCGCTGGCCCCATATGCCGGAGGTGGTTGGTTCAAATCCAGCCCTAGCCAAAAACTGCAAAGAAAAAAAAAAAAAGAAAAGAAAAAGAAGTGCAAACTTTCTCCAGGGACCCCCTGGAGGATCAAAGCAGGAGTGGGGAAGGCAACATGGTCAGATGTGTGCATCTAGAAGCATCTTCCAGCTGCCACATGGAGACTGGACTGCAGTGGTAGGAATGGAGGCCAGGAGGGAGACCTGATGGGGACCAGGGAGTTGTCAAAGCAAAAGACAGGGTATTCTGGCTAGGGATGGTGATGGTGGGGAAAGAGAGAATGAACAGAGTTATGACATGTCTCAGAGGTAAGTGGATGGACACACTGAGGGAGGGGTGGGCAGAGGCAGAAATGCCACCCAACTAGAAGCTAAGAGCTACGAGTTTGTAGCCCTGAGGGAGATGTCTTCACATTCAGACTGGGAAATGCACAGGCCAGAAGCATGGGGCTTGTAGGTACAGAACCAGATGTGAATGTTCTGGATGCCATCGCAAGGAAAGAGAAGCCAGGGAGACAAAACTTCTTTCCATATCACAGGGTACAGAAGGGTGCCACCAGGACTAAATTTGGTTGAGAAATCACTTACAACAGACTAGAGCCCTTAGCTTGACCTCTGCATGAGTGTGAGGCCAGAATCTGCCTTCTGCAATAGCACAGAAATACTCAGGTAAGAAATTAATGTCAAAACTGGTCTGCAACCGGTGACATTCAAAGGCTTCAGAGACTCTTCAACAGCACAGAACACAGGTGTAGTACCTAGGGGAGGTGCCATGGCTGGAGGCAAGTGGAATAATGAGGTGACAAAGCCCACCTTGTGGGGTGTGGTGGCTCAAGCCTGTAATCCTAGCACTCTGGGAGACCTAGGTGGGTGGATTGCCTGAGCTCACAGGTTCAAGACCGGCCTGAGCAAGAGCGGGACCCCATCTCTAAGAAATAGCCAGGCACTGTGGCAGATGCCTGTAGCCCCAGCTACTTGGAAGGCTGAAGCAAGAGAATCACTTGAGCCCAAGAGTTAGAGGTTGCTGTGAGCTATGATAGCACAGCACTCTACCAAGGAGGACAAAGTGAAACTCAATCTCAAAAAGAAAAAAAAAGAGAAAAGAAAAGAAAAAGAAAAAGCCCACCTTCCCACAGACATAACAAGTAGATGAATTCACACTCAAGGAAGTAGAAATAATAAAGAAATCAGGAGAAACTTTAAGCCAATCTATTTAAAATTGCAGAAAAATAAGAAAAAATAAAAAGCAAAAGACATTTTAATTGGACTACAAAGATCTGAAAAACAAACTGTAGGAATAAAATATGTAGAAACTGAAACACAGTATAAGAATGGGTTAAAAGTAGAATAAATATAGCCAAGGAGAGAATTCATATAACATTATATTAATTAGTTAAAAGACCAATTAAGGAAAACAGCACCTAGAACAGAGAAAATGTGAATAAAAAATTAAAAGACATGGAATTATAATGCATGAATAGCAGGTGTCCAATCCACACCTAACAGAAGTCCAGAAGGAGAAAATAAGAGGGAGGCAATATTTTAAATAAAATGACTAGGAATTTTCCAGCATGAAAGGAAAACACGACCCTTTAGACTGAAAAAACAGACTAAGTTTCTAGTAAGACATATAAAAACAAACTCTCACTGAGGCATCAGAGCAAAAGAGCAAACTGTCACAGAGAAAGAGAAATCCTCAAAGTTACTGGAAAGACTGGGTGGTGCCTGTGGCTCAGTGGGTAGGGTGCCGGCCCCATATACAGAGGGTGGTGGGTTCAAACCCAGCCCCGGCCAAACTGCAACAAAAAAATACCTGGCTGTTTTGGTGGGCGCCTGGAGTCCCAGCTACACAATAAATCACAATAAATATGAATAGACTAAATTTGGAGGCTGAGGCAAGAGAATCACCTAAGCCCAGGAGTTGGGGGTTACTGTGACCTGTGATGCCAAAGACACATTACTTTCAAAAGAACAAGTCTTAAGAGCAACAATAACAGTTGCCAGAGAGTTGTATCTTCAAAGTCCTGAGTAAAGTTTTCACTTCATAGTCAGCTAAAATATCTTTTATGAGCTGGGGGTAAAATAAAGACATTTTTAGAACACAAAACCTAAAATATTCTTCATGAAAGAAAATCTTAAAGGATGAACCCTTTAAGAAAAAAGAAGAAATGATAAGCAAAGAAACTGGCCAAAAATTCTGATAAAACCCCACATTCCTGAATTTTGAGCAATTTATAAACAAGTTGGGACATGAGACAGTTTGGAGAGAAGTGAAAGCATTCTATAGTAACTATTTTCTTCATGAGGAGGACAAAAGTATTAATTAGACATTGTTAGAAAAACCAGCTTAAGAAAAGATGTTGAAATTTTAAGGCAGGGTCAACTGGCCTGGTTATTTAAAAAACTCAGTGTTGTGGTATATAGCCATACAATGGAATATTATTTGGTCTTAAAAAAGAATGAAGTACTAACACATGTTACAACATGCAGCTAAGTGAAGAGAGCCAGACACCAAAGGCCACTGAGTGCATGTCTCCACTTTTATGAACTATGCAGAATAAACTAATCCAGAGATAGAAAGTACACAGGGACGGCCACAGGATGGGAGGAAGGAGGAACTGGGATGGACAACGTTTAATTTCTAGGTACGAGAAATGTTCTGGAAATAGATAGTGGTGATGATTGCTAAAGCCACTACATTGTATACTTTTAGCTGATTAAAATGGTAATTATTATACGTGAATTTTATCTTGATAAACAAAAAATTTAAAGTTAGTATCATTAAAAAGGCACTGGACTAAAATTAAAAGATACTTACGGACATAACAACCAGTTTTAAGCACGGATCATTAAACATTGGTTTGGACAAACCAAATATAAAGGGTAGTTTGGGTCCAACAGAGGAAATCTGAATTCTGAATATGATCTTTGTATTAAAAGAGATTAAAATATATTGAAGACATGGAGTAGGTGACTGTAAAAGCAAATTTAAAAACACTATGTAGGCCAGGCGTGGTGGCTCATGCCTGTTGTCCCAGTGCTGTGGGAGGCCGAGGCCAGTGGAATGCCCTGAGCTCAGAGGTTCGAGACCAGCATGAGCCAGAGTGAGACCCTGTCTCTACCAAATAATTGCTGGGTGTTCTGGCAGGCGCCTGTAATCCCAGCTACTTGGGAGGCTGAGGCTAGAGAATCACTTAAACCCAAGGACCCAGGAGGTGGTGGAGGTTGCTGTGAGCTATGATTCCATAGTACTCTACTGAGGGTCACAAAGTGAGACTCTGTCTCCATAAAAAAAAAAAAAAGAAAGAAAGAAAGAAAAGAAAATGAAAGCAAAATTAAAAAAAAAAAACAGATGTACTTCACAATCTCATTATTTTTAAAATACCTATATATTCATTTAAGCAGTAACAGTGGTGGTCTGTGGGTGGGGGGAATGTTGGATTATTATGTTTTATTTTTACTTATTTTACTTTTGATTATAACTTGCTTATCGAATTTTTCATAATACATATGTAGCACTTCTAAAATAACGAAGAGTTTTAAATGTAAAAATTTAATGTTAAAAAGCAAAAAATAAAAAATGAAATGAGTTAAGGATAATCCTTAAAATACTACAAATGAAATTTTAAATCTCCAGATTGGAGGCTGTGAAGAAAGAGAACAGGAATGAAAATTTATCAAAAGGAAAAAAGAAAAGATGGATAATCAGGACAAGTATAAAAAACAAGATAAATAGGAAGTATAAATTGTATGCTAGAATTAACATTATATTAGTAATCACAATAAAAATAAATAGACTAAATCTGTCTTTAATGAAGAGACAATTAGCTGTGTATAATACACAACAGATGCACTTAAAACAATGATATGGTAAATTTGAAAATTAGTGAGACAGGCAAATAACTACTAAAATAAAGCTTATATGTAATAATATTACTATGGGACAAAATGAAATTTAATTTAAGGTAGAAAGCACATAGAGGTAAAGATATTGATTAATGATAGAAAGGAAAATGTACTAAGAAGTTATAGAAATCATGAATTTATATGTAACTAACAATAAAATCTCAAAAAATAGAAAACAAAAATTAATAGACTGTCAAGGAGAAATTGCTAAATTCACAATCACGAGGGGCCTTTTATCATATTACTAACAAAAAATTCTAAAGAAAGAAGTCTTTAAAATCTCCAAAGAAGTACTGTCAAATTGAACACATTTTCTGGCCAATACAAATCAATATGAATTGGCTCTTTTTTTTTTTTTTTTGGCCAGGGCTGGGTTCAAACCCGCCACCTCTGATATATGGGGCCAGCACCCTACTCCTCTGAGCCACAGGCACTGCCCTGAATTGGCTTTTAAAATTGGGCTAAAACAAAAACAAAACAAAAATATGTAGTTCAAAATTTTAAGAAATTCCACTTCCATAAGTAAAAAATGACAGCGGAAATCTTTAAAATATTTGAATTTGAATGGATAATAAAAGTACCACAAATCATGGGTAGCACCTGTTGCTCAAAAGGGTAGGGTGCCGGCCCCATACGCAGGAGGTGGTGGTTCAAACCCAGCCCTGGCCCCCCTCCCCACCAAAAACAGTCCCACAAATCAAAACTGGTGGGATGCAGCCAAAGCAGTGCTTACAGGAAAATTCATAGCTTTAAAAAAGTTCACTATGCTAGACCCCCCTAAAAAGACTAAAAATTAAATAGCTAAGAAACTAGGAAAAGTATCATCACTCAACTATAAATAAACTAAAAAGGAAGAGTATTCAAACCTAACCACAGAAATGAATAAAATGGAAAATAATGAAACACGAGACCAGAACATAGAGGTTGGCAAAACTGATGGGGAAAAAAATTACTCCAATCAATAATATTAGGAACATAAAGGGGGAAAAACACAGATAAAGTGAAGACTTAAATGAAATCAAATTGATCTCAGAATAGAAGTAAAGGAGGCCTCACTAATGTTCTCCAGATGTCCCTGGGCAGTCTGTTCCATCACGGGCAGTGGTGACTTTACACAAAGCTGCATTCACCACAGGTCTCCCACGGACCCTCATCTCCCAGGTCTTCACTGATGTCAACACTCTCACCCTTGCACAGGGCATGCCCACACCCACATGCACACACTGCACATCCCCACACAGATAACAGCCACCGAAACATGCACACTCAGACACGTATGTTCTGAAGAGAGACTCTGTGTGGACATGCTCACACGCATGTGTACGCACATGCTCTCAATGCACACACATCCACACACCTCATGTGCAATACCACACTGCACACACTTGCACATGTGTCCATGCACAGCCTCTGTGTGTGTGAAGACCCCTTTACACAGAGGGTGCCCAGATGAATGCAAGCATACACACATTACATCAACATGCCCGCCTCCCATGGCACACACACCAGCGTGCCCAGACCCAGGTGCCCCCACACAGGCCTCGGGGCAGGTGCAATACCTCCAGTTCCCTCAGCAGCTCTGACTGACCACATGACTCCAGGTCTTCGAGGGCTTCACCGAACACGCGCCAGAAGCCCTCCTCTCGGGCAGGGCCAGGGGCTGGGCTGTAACGTAGGAACCAGAGAGCGTCAACTCCTGGTGGACAGGTGGACAGGCAGGCGGGTGGGCGGGCTGGGGCCTGAGGAGTCTTCGGGGCTCCAGGGCCCAACGTTGGGCTCAGGGGGCCATAGGATGGGCAGGCAGGCAGGCGGGCGGGCGTCCTCGGTGGCAGTTCTGGGGCCCCAGGGCAGTGGTTGGTGACACAAAATAGGGGGAAGACGTGGTTAAGGGCGACCAGGACTGTCGGTGGCCAGTTAGAACAAGGGTAGATGAGACGGGGTGGAGAGCGGTGACACAGTACGCCTGGGAAGAGAGACAGACGAACAGACAGACGAACAGACAAAGAGGAGATCCATGGGATAGCCCCAGAGAACAGCCCTGACCCCACCCAGACACATGGCACTGTGGGACAGGGACAGGGACAGACTGGAGCCAGCTAGGACACAGATGGATGGAAAGGAACACTTGTGCTGGGGACGGTTGAGACCACCCATAACTTCTATCACAGGTTGTATGAGGTAATTATCAGCCCTTACATTGAGTCTCAGACAGGTAACAGTTGACATTTTCACAAAGCCACTTGCCATGATGTTTATAAGCCATGCTATGGTTTGTAGAGTACTTTCTCTCTTACAAAGGCATGCAGGCTTTATGCTCTGAGGAGCCTCAAGTGTGAAGACTAACTAGTCACCTCCTTCCCTTTACATTTTACAGATGAGACAACTGGGCCGAAGGCCATTGGCTCCAATCAAGGCAATTATAAAAACATTCCATGAGCTAAGCTCTGCTGGGCACTGGGATATGGAGGGGAGTAAGGTGTGTGACACCTCCCCATGCCATTCTTAAGGAGCTGGAGATTCATTCACAAGACATGCATAAGTGCCTACTCTAAGCTGGGCACTGAGCTAGCCTGCCACATAGAAGAGATGACAGCCAAGTGACTATCCAGGCAGACACAAAGTGGCCAGTGCCACCAGGAAGCTTGCAGGAATAGCTGTGGGTACCAGAGGAGGGAGGGAGGAATTCCTTCTGCCTGAGAAGGTCCAAGGAGCTTCCCAGAGGCAGGGGAATTTGAACTGAGTTTTGAGGGATGAGTAGGAGTTTGCCAGGAAAGACCGAGGGAAAGGCATTCGAGGCAGAAGGAACAGCCTGATCCAAAGCACAGGGATGAGAGGGGCATCTGGGGCCAGACAGAGAGCAGTGTTTTTCCCCAGTGCCTGCTCTCAGCAGAAGATGTGTCCTCCAGACACATCACAGCCCAGGGCTGGTGCCAGGCAGCCGAAGGGCCCATAGCCTGTCAGACGGTCTGGGCTAAGTCAGGGGAGTCTGGGTCCCAGTTCTGAGCATGCTGATGCCCTTCTAAGAACAGATTACCAGACTGGGGAATGGAAAATGGGGTTGTTTTCCACCTCCACCCTTTGCTTCCTGCTGTATCCTACACGGAATGCCGTTTCCTGCATCTCAGCCTGGCCAAGGGGGCTCTGCTGAGTTTCTCTTCCCCAGTAGTGCCCTCCTCAGGGGCCAGACCAGACTTTCCACTCAACAGTGCTTTGGCGCAGGAACTGGCTACCCTCCCCTGGCCTAGCCAAGGAACCACAGCCGCCTCCTCCTCCATGGTGTTCCCACCACAGACCTCACTGGTGGTTCCCAATCTTCCTCCTCCTCCTCCTCTGGGAAGCTCTCATCAGCAGGAGCTGGGGTATAGCTCGTCCTTCGGGGCTCAGTGGGTGGGGGGCTGCTCCTTAGCCGGCTGGGCCGCCACTCCTGGGGGGTCATGCTCCGGGCTGTCACCTGGGGAGTGTAGGAACCTGGCAGGTGGGGAGAAGGGGCCATCTGCATTCTTGGCATCCTCACCTTGTCCCATGTCCAGCCGTGCTGGGTGACCCTGGATAGATCTTTGCTCCTTTGGGGCCTGTGTGACTACCCAGCACCCCCCAAGGGCCTTGCTCCCCCTCTTAAGATCCCCCCAATCCCCTGGTCATCTCGTGGCAAGTTTAATGCTTGGGGTGTTAGGACCCTGTCCCAAGTCCATTGGGCTGGGGAGGCCCACACCCTGCCAGGAAGGGAGCCTGAGTATTCTCCTCTACCTCCTGCCTTTAGAAGCTGAAGTCCAGCCTCAGGGACTGAGCTAAGGTCTGCTGACCAAGACCTCAAGACAGGAGGCTGAAACCCAGAGAGGCCAGCAGTCCAGTAAGTGAGGATGGCTAGGAGCCACCAAGGTCCCCTAGAGGCCTTACTCTGTTAGATCCTAGAATTCCCATGACTCTGGATCACCGAGGCCATGAGGTCACACACCTCCTCTGAGGCCACCACCGGTCTCAACATGTAAGGGCAGGGAAGGGTGCCCAGAGGTGTCCACCCCAAGCTAAGTCTTGTAGCATAGAATGGGAGAGGGCTTCTTGCCTTCCCATCTGCAACTGGGTGAACACTGGCTGAGCACCTGCTGTGGGCCAGCTATCATGCTAGGAACGAGGGAGATGGCAGAGGATAGACAACTCTCCTCAAGGCAGGGAAACATGGAAAACCAGTGGAGGGCTGTGGATCTTAACCAAAAGATGTTTCTGCAGCCTTCTATGGAGGATCAAGGGGCACAGAAAGTGGCTGACAGTGCCAAATCAGGCCTTCCTTCTGGTGGTATCCCTAAAGGAGGGGGCCAGCTAGGAGAGGAGGGGCAAGAAGGAAGAATGGGCAGAGGGGACAGCCTCTTCGCAGGCCCAGCAGTGGAGGCAGCCCTGAGAAAGCATATTACTTGTCCAAGGTCCCCAAGCCATTACCTGGGCCCCCAAAGCCACTGTCTATGGCTGAGCTATCCCAGGACTCCACAGCACTGTCCACACTGGGCACAGCAGGCGAGAACCGGGCTGACAGAAGGCCTCCTTTGAGGGCCTCCGGTGGGTCGTCATCTGCATCACTGGCCTCACTGAGGCTGCCCGACTTGGGTGGTAGGAGAGGACCTAGGAGCAAAAAGGGAGGCATCATCTCTGACCTCAGAAACATGGGGATACTCAGAGAGCCTCAGAGTCCCCATTTCAGCCTGCTCTGGGACTCACAGGCACTGAGCCATGGCTAAGCCTACAGCTGACTTGTGGGTGTGGCACATTGTAAGCACACCTGTTTCACAGATGGGAAAACTGGGGCTAGGGGTGGCTGAACAACATGTCCAGAGTCACATGGTAAGCACAGTGAAGCCCAGATTAGAAGAGAAATCCCAGAACTCGGACTCCTTCCCCTGCAGGTGGTGGCCTCCCTAGTGAGGCACGGGAACATATTCGGGAAACTGAAGCATGCACAGGTCGTGACCCTGGAGCACACACGAGCACCTTAGGAGGCAGGAAGTAATGAAGAAACAGCTTAGACACAGATGCTGCCCCCCACCAGCCGTTTGACCTTGTGCTCATCACTCCCTTCACTGAGTCTCATCTCAGCCATCCCAGGCACCCACACACACAGCATTATGGCAAGGATCCCGTGAGGCTACACATGCAAAGCCTGGCACAGAGGTGTCACAGAGGGAGGGCCCTTCTGAAATAGGCTAGGTGGCCCCCAGGGCATGGAGCAAAGCTCACGGTCTAGCTGCTTCTTGATCTTCAGTGTGACAGTCTCTCCAGCCACCTGCAGGAGGTGGATGGCCTCACTCAGCGGCCGGCCCTTGAGGCTAACACTGTTGATGGCCAGGATGCGGTCCCCCACATGGATGGCACCGGTCCTGAGTTGTGAGCACAGGGCAGAGAATGAGAGCCAGACACTCAGTTCCTCAGAGATGGAATATGCCCTCAGGGAACCCAGGGGGCCCCTAAGACACAGCCTGGCTGACTCTAGTTAAACTAGCTGAAAAAAGCCAAGTGTGATCTTGAATTGCTTTAATAGAGGTATAACAAGTCTAGACTCTGGGTGGGAATTATCCTGCCTGACTTAAAAGTTAGGTGCTGGAACCAGTGTCCATGAGTTTTGAGAATGGTTTAAATCCCACATATTAGCTGCCAAATACTCTCTATCTGATCTTGGGTCAGTTTCTTAACTTCTCTCAGTTCCAGTTCCTCCATCTATAAAATGGAGGTAACAATACTTATTTTATTATCAAGTTATAATTGAGGGATGAATTGATACAATGATTCATATTTCCCTCCAGCAGAAACCCTTGGTAGCCCTTCCATCTCCTGGGCCTCAGTTTCCCCACCAATGCTGACCTCACAGCGGGTGCTGTGAGGTGCTGATAAGGTCAGGAGTAAAATTCCTCTGGCTCACTGGTTTTCTACCTGGACATCTATTACATTTACCTGAGGAGCACCTGAAAATGTAGGTGCCTGGTCTCCACCCCTGACCAAGGTGGGAGTAGGAGGGTGTTCTGAGGAGCAACTAGGGCTGAGAGGGGAGAAGCCACAGCAGGTGTGAGAATGAAACTTTCCCAGAGTGGAGTGGCAGGTGACTGGGATCAGGGGTCTCGAACCCCAGCTAGGAGCTCCAGAGTGCATTGGAGCTCCCCCAGCATGCTCCCTGGGGTCCTGGGCAGGGGGGCAGGCAAGTCAGGGAATGGCGGATTCAGGGAGTGGATTAAAATCTGTGCTGTCCTGTGTGGCAGCCACCAGCCATGCGTGGCTACTTAGCCCCTGAAGCATGACTGGATGGAATTTAAATGTGCCAAGTGTAAAATATGCACCACATTCTGAAGGTGTAGTATGAACAAAAGAATATTAAATATCTCATCAGTAATTTTTTTTTTTTTTTTGCAGTTTTTGGCCGGGGCTGGGTTTCAACCCACCACCTCCGGCATATGGAGCTGGCGCCTTACTCCTTTAAGCCACAGGTGCTGCCCCTCATCGATAGTTTTTATACTGATTACATGTTGAAGTAAACATATATTTAAGATGAATTTTGTTTCTTTTTATTTTTTGAATGTGGCTACTAAAAATGTTATGATTAAATTTTTCAACTGGACTTAAATTTCAGCTGGATGGCACTGAGCCATATCAGCTTGGTGAAGGCAAGGCTAGTGGTCTGTGGGCCTCCAACACCCAGGATAGCAGGGGCACAGCTGGTCTCCAGGGGACATTTGGAGTCAGCAGGGTCCCACACTGATCTCTGCAGTCTGCCAGATATCCAGCAGGGGGAGCTCTCAGATAGGGCTGTCTCACCTAACCCTCAAGCCCTTCCTATCCTCCTGCCTCTACAGCCCTCACCAGCCTCCATTCACAGCCAGATTCTTGCCTCACTGTGCTGGAAGCTCACGTTTCCTTGCGCAGTGGTCAGGAGGAAGGTTGGTCTTCCCTAGGGTGACCAGACGTCCTGCTTTTCAACAATTTGTCCCGCGTCCTGCGGCGTTTTTAAAAGTCCCGATTTTTGGAAAGAATGCACAAACGGGCAGGAGAACAGGAAGGGAATATATGGTTTTCAGCTGCCATGTGGCTATTTTGCCAGAATATGAGTTTTATATTATTTTTGTTAATTTTATAATGTTAAACTGTAATAATAACAAATAATTGCTGAGAAGTGATTATGGAGAACTGCTTATCAAAGTCTGCATTGTTGTCAGGCCCTCCCCTGCCCCGTCCCCCAGCCATGTTGTCCCACCTTACTGATGTTAAAATCTGGTCACCCTAGTCCTGCCCACCCTGGGGCTCAGTTCCACCTCTGACCCCTACCCTAGGACAGCTTGGGGCGCAGCTGGGACATCCCCCTCCCCACAGTCCCTTTGCTGACAGTTTCAGGGACTTTTCCTAGGACAGGGGGTCATAGGAGCAGATACCAATGCCTCAGGACAAGCCCCAGTCTGTGCTGGGACCTGGGTGCCGGGGCACTACCCCTAACTTTCCAGTATATGGTTGGTGTTCCAGAAAACACTGCAGTGCTGATCTTCCAGAAACCCAGGTCAGAAGGGAACAGAAGGATGGACATACCTTGATCCAGCACTTACCTGGGGCCTAACACTCTCATTTTATCCTATGGACCTGAGACTCAGAGGGAAGTGACTGGCCCAATGTCACTCAGCTGGTTCCAAAGCCCAGCTCCCACTCCCTGGGGTTCCAGGGCCCAGCCTGTGTCCTTGGAGATCCCTGGCTCACCTCTCAGCCAGACCATGCTTGGTGAGGCCTGAGATGACAATGGGGTCGAACGGTTCCTCTGTGCCGGAGATGGTGATGCCTAGGGGCCCTCCGTATCGCTTCAGCTCCACTGTGTAACTGACAGCACCTGAGGTCTCCAGCTCATCTGTGGGGTGGGGTGGGGGGCACCCATGAGGGGCAAGGCCCGAGGTGGGGCCAGGAGCTGGACACCCCCAAGTCCCCGCAGTCTTGGCACTCACTCACTCACCCATACTTATCTATTCCCTCATTCACCCTGCCATTCATGCCATGATTTCAGATGGCACAAGCTGGAAACCCTGAGGACATCTTCTGCCTCCAGAAATATTTCCTTCTGCCCAAACATCATTGTAAAAAAAAAAAAAAAAAGGAGAAGAGAAACATGGAACCAACATTTCAAAATACAAATTTCACACACCACCCACAATTTGAGTCACAATGATGGTGATGACGATGAACGTAAGAAAATAGATTTCCAGCTTTTCTTAAAAAAATAAGAAATCTGCCCGCAGTAACCCTTTTTCTCAGGGTGGGAATTGGTGGCTGCCCTTTTGAATCAGACAGTCATGCTCCAGTTGCCATAGTCCTCAGCGCTCCCTACTGCCTCTCTGTATAATTTTTCTTTTCTTCTGGCCTCAGTGGGGCTTGAGGCTGCGGCGGTTGCTTGTTCACCCACATAGCCCCACTCGACAGCGCAGCCTCATTCACTCCCCATCCCACCCACTCCCCTGCCCAGGACTCTCCTCTGCTGAGCTTAGTGCTGGGCTTAGGGAGTGTCTCAAACTCCCAGGGACCTCACAGAGACTCTGGAAGGTCCCAGACCCCAGGGAAGTCTGTGGTGCTGCCCTCCTCCGTTTGCCAGCCCTCCCTTCCTCGGCCATAGGGAGCCCTGAATTGCAAGCTAGGAACCTGCTGATCCAGAGGGTGGCCTTCAAAAGGGGGTGGGGTCATACCAGAGTTGTCCTCGTCCTTCCGGATCTTCAGCTTTACCAGGTCCTCACACTGCCGCAGGATCTGCACGGCATCCTCCATGGGACAGTTGTCCAGGCGGATATTGTCAATGGCCAGCAGCTTGTCGCCTGGCTCAAGGGTGCCTGTCCTACAGGAGTAGGCAACAGGGGGTGGAAGGAGGCTGGCACATGCAGGCACCGTACCCAGCCTGCAGGCTGCCTCCCCGCCCTCCATGCCCAGGGTGCCCCACCTGTGTGCCACGCTGCCTTTCTTGATGTCAGAGATGATGAGGGGCTCCCCTCGCTTCCTGCTGGCTGCTGGAGGAAAGGGGGCCATGAATCTGACCTCCAACGGCCTCAGCAAGGCCCAGGGTTTGGGCATGGACTCAGAGTCATATGTCCTGTGCACATCCTGGTCCCACTACTTCCTGGCAGGGTGACTGTGAGCAAATCAGCTCACCGCTCTGTGCCTTGGTTTCCCCTCTGTAAAACGGGGTGACCCCACAGACCACATGGGGTTGCAGTGAGATTAAACCAGATAATGTGAGTGCAAAACCAAGCATGGCTCCTGGCACACTGGGTGCTCCGTGAACATCAGCCCTTTCTTTCTCCTGCTCGGCCCATCCCTCAGCAAGTCACAAGCTCCGGGCTGGCTCGTGTCTATATCCTCAGCACTGACCCAGGGCCAGCACCTTGGGCTATATACTATGTGCCCAGAGTGGGAGGGGACACAACAGTGGCAAAAAAGACAAAGGTCCTCCCCTGTCCTCCCAAAGGTGGTCATAGATAACGACAACACACAAACATCCATGTTCCTGGGTTGAGGAAGCCTGCTCTGGGGAGACGTGCAGCGTGGAGGGCGGCAGCATTCTAAACCAGGGTTGGGGAAGGCCTTGCTGAAGTGACATTTGGGCAAAGACCCAAAGGAGGTCAGAGAAGAGAGCAGAAGGGCAAGTCAGTGCGAGGGCCCTGAGCGGGAGGGAGCCCAGTGAGGACAGGGAGTGGCCACTCAGGCGGCAGCTGTGCCTGGGAATTCAAGCAGGGGAGAGGGGGAGATGAGGCCAGAGGTCTGGGACCAGCTCACACCAGGCCCTACTGGGGCCATGAGGGCTCAGTATTCTGAGTAAGACGGAGCCATAGCAGGGCCCTCAACTTTCCTCCACTCATCCATTGTTTCTTTTTTCATCTGCATTCTTCACTTTCTTTTTCTTTCCTTTTTTTTATTTTTTTGAGACAGAGTCTCACTCTGGCACCCTGAGTAGAGTGCCATGGCATCGTAGCTCAGAGCAACCTCAAGCTCTTAGGCTGAAGTGATCATCTTGCCTAGTTTTTCTGTTTTCAGTAGGCACAGGGACTCGCTCTTGCTCAGGCTGATCTCAAACTCCTGAACTCAAGCAATCCCCTGCCTCTGCCTCCCAAGAGTGCTAGGGATACGCAGTCCTCACTTTCACTTTCTTGGCAAATGGACCTGCATGCCAGGCCTCTTTGGGGGCTCTGGGAACACAGTAGACAGAAAACCAAGCCCAGGCCATGTGTTTGGCACCTCGTAAACCTCTCCACCTGAGGGCACCTCTCAACGCCACTGGGAGACCCACAAGGCCAGGAGGCTCCCCGCATTGTGCAGAATGAGAAACTGAGGTTTCAAGAATGTTGGGTCTCGCCTAAGGATGCACAGCTGGGCCATACAGACGTCTGCCTGAGCCTTTCCCCTGGGCCACGCAGAGTGTCAAGTCCAAGACACTGCCGCTCCTCACAGCTTGGCCAGGCCTGGCCCCCTGCACATGGACTCCCTCCAGGAGGCAGGCAGGGAGGGGTGTGGCAGGCGAGGGGACTCACAGCTGATGGTGATGCCCAGCTCCACACCACGCCTCTTGGGCAACTTCACGTGGAAGGTGCCGCTGCTTGGGATCACGGACTCTGGGAACAAGCAGACATGGACTCCTGTGAGACCCAAGTTATAAAGGGAGCCCCCGCCCCATTGCCATTCTGGCCTTGCGGAGAGAATCCCAAAAGTCGCCATCCCACCCCCCTCCTCCTTCTTCATCCTGACAGAGAAGGAAACTGAGGAGCAGTGAGTAGATTCGCTCAAAACGTTTGACCTGCTCTGGTCGGAGGAGAGTTGGGACCAAACACCAAACCTCAGGAATATTCGCCAGTGTAGGCGGTGGGGGGAGGGGAGGTTCTCCTCCCCTTTGGAGGCAGCGAAGATTTACTGAGCACCTACTACGTGCACCTGCCCCTGGCTGGGTATGTCAAATGCTTTATTTCATCTAACTTAACACTCCTAAGTGAGAAGATTCTACCCTATTTTGAGGATGAGGAAGCTGAGGTTAGAAGGAGAAAGTGACCAGTAGTCCTGTAGTGTCCACGCCACAGAACCAGACTTCTGATCCAAGCTGTTTGGGGATCTCTCCCTAAGCCTTGAAGAGAAGGCGCCTGGAATATTTTTAGCTCGTCACTCTCTGTCCCCGCCCAGGTTCCTTCTGTCCCAGTGCAAAAGTCTCCTCATGATCCCACACTCTAGTGTGGGAAAACTCTTCCCCAGCCGGTGTCTTCCTTCCAAACGCCTCTGGGAAGGGCTCTGGGTATCCAGTGGGATTGGTGGAGGGGCACCAGGCAGGACAAGATAAAGAAAAGGGCAGTGCAGGGTCCCCCAGTGTGAGGAGGAAGCTGTAGCCTCTCACTCACCCGCCACGTCGAACTCGACCTCCAGCACGACCTTATGGGCCAGCGCGGCGTCTCGCAGTAGCTGGTTGGCTTCCTCCATGGTCCCGTCTTCAGTGGCAATGCCATTGATGGATAGGACACGGTCTCCCACCTGCAGCAGCCCACACCTGAACCCCAGGGCCCGGGCAGAGAGAAGAGGCTCTTTGACAACGCCACTGGGGGTCAGCCTGGACCCCACCTCCTGGCCTGAGGTGTGATTCTTAGCTCTGTTCCCAGCCAGTGTGACTCTAGCTAAGGGCTTTACGCTGCTGGGCCTCAGTTTGTCTGTCCAGTGGAGTCAAACCCATGGTCCTCGGAAGATGTAAGACTACAGACAAACAGGGGTTCAAGTCCTGGGGATTCCACCTACGAGCTGTGTGAGTCAGCTTCTCTGAACCTTGGTTTATACACGGGGCTGGGGGTTGACATCATGGATAACTGAGATACGCTTGTAAAGTCAGGGCTCAGTACTGTGACTCAGTTTCCCTGGATGTTCTGGGAACCCCCTAAATTGAACGGAGGCAGGCTCAGAGGAGAGAGGCAGCAGGCTCACCTCTCAGCTGGGCTGTCAGGCTCGATGAAACGCACCAGGGGTGGGGAGGACAGGGTCTCGGTGGCAAAGATGCCACCCTGGAGCTGGAGGCCAAAGCCGCTGAGAGGATCTCCGCAGAGCACGACTTCAGTGGTCTCTGAGTGCACAATCTGCCCTCCTGGCCCCACTGTGCTGGAAGCCAGTGACACTATGGGACAGGTGGGTTATAGCAGTCAGGTGGGCCACCCTGCAAGGTCTTCCTGCCAGAGCCTTATAGCAGTCAGGTGGGCCACCCTGCAAGGTCTTCCTGCCAGAGCCTTCCTGCCTACCCAGGGGAGTTGTGACTTGACCCGAAGCCAGGTGAAATCACAGCTGCAAGGAGCCTCAGTTTCCTCATCTGTATAATGGGATCATGAGAGTCCCACCCAGTAGGAGCGTGGCAAGGATTAAAGTAGACAGCACCTGGGACTGTCATGTTCTAAAACTAAGGTTTGGGGAGGGAGGGAGGTGTTATTTTACTATATTATTTGATTTATACACTATAGTATATATTATGTTACTTTATGTTTCTTGGTAAGAGCTTCATTTGAGACCTAATCCGCCTACCATAGTAGTCATCCATCTGAAGTGTACAATTCAATGGTTTTTAATATATAAAAACAGTTATACAGACACTTATACAGACACTATCACAATCAATTTTAGATCATCTCAAAGGGAACTCTATTCCCTTTAGCTATTGCCCCAAATCTTTCCATCTGCCCCAGTCCTGGCAGTTTCCATTTGTATGGATTTGCCTATTCTGGACATTTCGTGAAAATGGAATCACACCCTATGTGGTCTTTGGTGACTGGCTTCCTTCACTTAGCATAATGCTTTCAACACTCGTCTCTATCGCAGCACATATCAGAAATCCATTGCTTTTTCTGGCTGGATGGTACTCCAAACATCACTTTTTTTTTTTTTTGAGACAGTTTCACTACGTCGCCCTCAGTAGAGTGCTACGGCATCACAGCTCACAGCAACCTCCACTCTTGGGCTTAAGTGATTCTCTTGCCTCAGCCTCCCAAGTGGCTGGGACTACAGGTGCCCACCACAATGCCCAGCTATTGTTTTTTTGTTGTTGTTGTAGTTGTCATTGATTTAGCAGGCCCGGGCCGGGTTCGAACCTGCCAGGCTGGATGTATGTGGCTGGTGCCCGTAACCTCTGAGCTGCAGGCACCAAGCCCATACATCATATTTTGTTTATGCATTCGTTTATGCATTTGCCAATCCCACAGGTAGACAGTTGGGATTTTTCTACCATTTGGCTATTGTGAACAATGCTGCTATGAACATTCATGTATAAGGTTTTTGGTTTGTTTTTTTTTTTTTTTTTGGCTGGGGCTGGGTTTGAACCCGCCACCTCCGGCATATGGGGCTGGAACCCTACTCTTTTGAGCCACAGGTGCCGCCCCCATTCATGTATAAGTTTTTAAGTGGGTATACATGTTTTCATTTCTCTAGGAATAGAGTTGCTAGGTTATATGGTAACTCTGTGTCTAACTATTTGATACATAATGTTATTTAATAGATACTATTTTATATTATACATATAAGATACATTTGTATGTGTATTATTAATATGGACATTGGATGTCATTTAGTATTTATTACACATTATTTAGTATTTCACTCTATTACTAATTATGTTAGTGTCTTAATATATTCTTTTATTACATTATATTTTATATTCTATATTACAATATATACAATGTATGAAATTATATTATTAGGTACATTACATGATTATATTCATATTTATTATTCTTTTACTATTATATGTCCAGTGATAAAAGTGGTACTGATACATAAAAGATCAAAAATGTTTATTTAATGAATTATTATCAATAACAACAATGATAATAACTCTTTATGAGTCACCCATCCTAGGAAGGGGACAGGTAAGGGGTCCCCAGAGCCCCCAGCCCCTGCATCCTCTGACACGGAAACAGTATCTGTCACCTACACATCCCTGCTCTGGTGGCTGACAAAGTGCTTGGTAGAGACGTATTTTAACTCTCATCTGACTCTGAACTGTTTCCCTTTTGCCCCCAGAAAGCTCAATACCTTATTTAGTTCCTTTCAGGCTCCAGGTGACCTATGCTCCTTCCTTCCTTCACCTGCTTCTATCCCAAACAGCCCAGTTTGACCTTCCACCCTCCTGTTGACCTTCCACCCTCCTGGAGGTCTCCACAGCTCCCATGGTAGGAGGCTGGGAACACTTTCTAAATCTACAAAGGGAAGACTCTTCCCAAGCAAGGGTTCAGAACTTCAGGCATTCCTGTGATGTTCGCCACTCCTACAGGCCTCCTGTATCATCATTTGCTACTCTGTCTTTACGTTGACTCACTTTTCTTATAGTTAAATACCTTCATTTCCAAAGGGAAACATATATACAGTGATAGAACTAAACAGAATGTCTATGAACAAAAGGTAAGCAGAAAAACATATATTTCTGTGAATGAAACTGATGACATTCTGGATGGCTAGAGTCTCAGGTCTGTGCCTCTTCATCTTTGTGGAAATTAACTAGTATCAGCGAGGTGATAAAGGCGTGGTAATGCCTTACTGAGACTTTTTCCTTGAATGAATCAGAAGGATTGATTGAATGAAAAAAAAAAAAATGAAATAGAGTTACTGTGAAACTTTCATGCCAATCTACAGAGGCATGTTTTCCTCAAGATACTTTGCCACCAACTACTAGGAATTTTTCATAATAAAAATATGCAAGACCAAAAGTGTACAGAGTAACTGCCCCCCAACTGTGCCCCTGTGTAGTGTCCATGGCAGCCTGTGTACCACTCATGTTACTTACCATCCTCACGTACACAGCCGGGGCCCTGCCCAATCCCACTGACACACACACCCTTTGGCAAACCCCACTCTCAGGCATACCTGTTCACAGGCAGCCCCAAAGGGAGGGGAGAGACCCGGCCTTACGTGAGCTCTTGTGTTCCCTTCTTCGCTGCCTCCTCCTGCCCATCGTAGTGCGGGGACTCATAGGCTGGGATCCACGGGGAAGGGTGCTGGTGTTGGTGCAGGAAAAGGCGTGGTTCATGGTCGGTGAGGAGAAGGGAGTTGAAGACAAGGCTGGGGAGGCGGAGCACAGCCCGTGAGCCCCAGCAGAGCCCTTCCGCTCTGCCGCACAAGGGGTGGTCCCCAGCAGAGCCCTTCTGCCCTGCCGCATGAGGGGGGGTGGGAAACACCCAGCCACAGGGAGACACAGGGATACCTTCCCCCTTTCACTTCAGTTATCTGCTGAGTGACCCCAGGCAGTCTCTTTCCCCTTCTGGGTCTCAAAGACTGTAGGGTTTCCACAGAGCTGGTGAAAGCCAGCTGCTAGGGACAGGGGCCCGTCCCATCACTGTTATTCTAGATACCATGGCAGGCCCCATCTCTCTGAGTTCAGGTTTTCCCCCTACACAGCAGGCACAACCCTCCCTCAGAAAGCCCAGAGGGAACAGCCAGGCAGCAGCAGGGTGACACATTACATCGGCTTTGGTCCTGGCCAGCAGGCATGGCCCAGCTGGGCGTCCTGCAGTGGCCGGGCCGGGGGCTGTGGCAGGAGGGCACACAGGGGTCCCAGCGGTGTGGCTGTTCACTCCTCTGCACTTTCACTGTAGCCAGTGAGAAAGAGGGGAGAGAAAAGGGGGAGAGAGAAAGGGGAGAGAGAGAAGTGCAGGCATCAGGGGCAGAGCACACTGTGAAGGGGGAAAGCAGAGAACAAGAGATCCGTGCGCTTCCCCTGAGCCAGCATGGCATTAAATGCTCCACTCGCATGTCTTAGATGCCCCCTACATGCTGGGCGCTATGCTCAGGGTGCCAGCTACAGTCTCCCTCCTTGGCCCCAGAGCAGCCTGAGAGACAGCTAGGAGGTGGTGGAGCAGGAATCTGAACCCAGGCAGCCAGCTCTGGAGTTGCCTCGGAGTTTCTCAGAGAAAGAGCTGGTGAGGAGTGTATGGGGGCACAGCATCTGGCCGCAGTAACTTTGGGGCTGGCAGCAGAACCCCAGTCAGGGCAGTCTTGGCCAGTGGCTGAGCACCTGGGGTGCTAGGGCCAACCCTACCCCATGCTGGGCTCTTTTGGAAGCTCTTGCCCCAGGTCTCCCTATTGGGTTGGCCGAGGCTACTCAGACCCACTTCTCATCCTGAAGTTGCCCCCACTCTCTCCTGCAGCAGCCCTCCCAGGCCTCACTCCAGGACTCGGTGTTCTTGCTACATCTTAGCATCTACTCCCCAGAGACCCTGCTGACCACTGCCAGGTCCTGCCTCTGCACTTGCTTCCCAAACTAGCCACCACACGACATGACCTCCCAGACAGCCCCAGGCCATCCTGGCTCTGCCCTCTGCTATAGGCCTTGGCCTGGTCCATTGTGGCCTCAGGTGGACAGAAGAGGGCTCTGCTAGCTCAGCCCCCTGAGCAGCACCCCACTTGGCCAACCACAGAGCCAACTGCCCAGATGGAATCTCAGCTCCATCACTGACCTGCAGCGGGACTAGGACAGGCCACAGAGCCTCTCTGTGTCTCACTGTCATTATCTGTAAAATGGGACCCAGAGAGTGGCTACCCTCCAGGGCAGTGGGGAGGGTCAAAATGAGATAACAGGAGCAGAGGCTGAGTTAATGAGAGCCAGGGGATTGTAGACAGGTATGTAACCTTGTAATGCGGCCTCAGCGTCCTCTGTAAAGCAGGGTGATTGTCATGCTGACCTCCCAGAGTGGTCATGAGGATGAAATGAGATATGAAGACCCCAGCACCACCCTGCCCACAGGAGATACCCAATAAATGCAGAACAAAGACAATGTTATTCTAAGCCCTGAGACTGTCTGTATCATCAGCCCCCTTGGCTGTGGCTTACCGGGACCTTCTCAGACACTGGCTAAGACCACAGAGATGACCTCTCCCTAAAGCCTATCCCCACTTGTCTGATGTGGGGGATTTCATTCTCTTCCAGAAGATCAGGTTTGCAAAGGGTAGACTGGGTGGACTCAAGGCTCTGCCCTTAGGGCTGGGATCCACAGCCTGACCACCCTGGGCTATACTCTGTCTTTTATCCCCCTTAACCTCCCCAAGTCTGTGAATTCAAGGTGCTCACACCCTTTCACCACGAGGTGACTGAGACTCAGAGAGTCAAGGGCAGTGTCTAACTACTGAGGGCAAAGATGGGATTTGAACCCAAAGCCCAAGTGTTAGGTGGCTGGAGGCACTTTCCTGTCCTGAGCTGGAAGCTGCCTCACCGTGAGACCACCCTCCACCCTGCCCAGGTCCCATTTATGCCCTCTAGACCCCCAGACTACCTGCTCCTTTGCTCTTGGAATGTCTGGCACCCAGCTCCCTGCTCCCACCTGGGAGACTCTGCCTCCTCACAGGAGAAATTCCAGGCCCTGTCTGGCTGCCTGGCTGCCTCCTCTGGCCCTTGAGATGAGCACAAAATCCAAGCTCTGAATAACACAGAAGAGCCTTCCCCTCCCTCGTTATAGCTCTTATACTTCTATTAATGCAACCAGTGATGAAACAAGCTTTGGGGGCACCTAGTCCAGCAGATGGTGAGTTCAAACCACCACACTATTCCCTGCCTCATGTCCCCACCCTTAACTGCTTCATGGGACTGTCTGAGCTTCCCGGCACAGAACACATGTGCAAATGGACATCCATTCCAATAAATGTTAGCCTGGCTCTGCCACCCTGCCCAGGGTTTGGGTCCTAGGCCTCTGAAGCCCAGTGCTCTCCTCTCCCATCTTAAAGTCTGGTCCCTGAATTCTAACAGGACCTACCTGCCTCTGAGGGCTTCAGAGGCCGCTGACTTTGGGGGATGGGCAGGATCTCCAGTCGCACTTTCTCCGACACACTGGCCAGAAGTTTGGTGGCCTCAAGCAGGGAGCAGTGTTCCATGCTGGTGCCATTGATGGACAGAATGTGGTCTCCAGAGTGCAGAGCCCCACTCCTGGCCGGGCAGGGGAGAAAAGGGACAGGCTGGTCCAGGCCAGACAGAGGTGTGGGCCATTTCCCCCTGCTCATCCCCCGTGTGGCAGCGGGGCACGTGCCTCACCTGTCCACCACACTGGCCGGCTTGATGCGGTCAATGGTGATGAGCGGCTTATTCCGGTGGGAGGCGGTGGTGAGCGAGATCCCCAGGGCAGACCCCGGCGTCTTGACTATTTCCACTATCAAGGGTCCCGAAGCATTGATCACAGTGTCTGGCATGATGGAAAAAAAGAAGTTAGAAATGCAAGCATTACACTTTCTTCTCCAGCCTCACTCGGCCATCTAAATTTTGCCAAGAGAGGGATTATTATACCCCCTTGACAGACAAGAAAATTGAAGTTCAGAGAGACGAAGGCCTTGGCCAGTATCACACAGCCCCTTGGCAGGGGAGGAAGGGCAGGAGTTCAGTTCTAGAGGGCTCTGGTCCAGGTTTTTGCTGGGCGATACAAATTTGTTTGCATTAATTGATAGCCTATTGTATCCCAGCACTACACTACAACATCCACTACAATCCACCTTCATTAAGACTTCCAGTGGCTGGGAATCAAAACCTTACAATCACCCTTAGCTTCTTCTGCCCTTGTCCTCCATGTTCAAATGTCAGGGAGTCAGGCCAGCTCAGCATTCGCCACAGTTCCTGAATCCAACCCTTCTCCGCACTCCCCTGCAACCAGCCTGCTCCAGTCATGGCTCTTGGGGCCTCCTGGCTTCCACCCTCACTTGCCCTCTGTCCTCACCTTCTCCCACTCACCTGCCCCAGCCACAGCATCCCCTTCAGGGCGACACCAAACATGCCAGCCAGGCTCCTGCCCCACACGTTTGTACTTAACTGTACACCCTTCCTGCAACGCTCTTTCCAGACACCCACTCCCTCACAAAGTCGCTCACTATCCCTATTCCCAGCCTTTGCCATCTCTCTCCTCTGCCTTTTCATTTTCTCTTCCATGGTACTTAATGCTATCTGACCCACACCACAGCTTGTCCATTCTGTTTACTGGCCTCTCTCCACCAGAATGCTAGCTGGCCAAAACAGAGACCTCATCTCTGTTATTCTCAGCTGGATCCCAGTGCATCAAACAATGCCTGGTACACAACTATTTATTGCCCACAGAGGCTAAGTGACTGGCCCAAGGTCACACAGCCTTTGCCATGAGGAAGATCCGTGGCCACTCCCTTCCCCAGGCCCCCACCCCTGGGCCTTCCTCACCCTCAGGCCCCCACTCACCGGGGGTGGCCACGTCATATTCCACCTGGAAGAGGGCCTCGTGGCTGCACTGCCTCAGGGTGGCCAGAGCAGTGGCATGGCTGGCCCCGTGCAGTGGGATCCCATCAACGCTGAGCAGCCTGTCGCCCACCTTCAAGGAGCCCTCCCTGCAGGAAGGATCTGATCAGCCAGCCTAGCCCAGTGAGAGCACCAGGCTGGGCGGGAGCTGGGAAGAAGGGGTGTGGAGGACAAAGGAGGGTGGTGGGTGAAGGAGAAAGCGTGAAGGTGTGAATGAATGAGTGAGAGAATGAACAACCCTAGGAGTAGGTAGCCAAGTAAGAGAAAGGCACATAAAGACAGAGGCCAGGGTGGCTCTGACGCCTGCCACCCCCCTGGGCGAGCAGGGCTTCATGGGCTCGGCCAAAGCCTTAGGATGCCTTCCTCACCCACCTTGATCCTGCCCCAGGGACAGAGAGAGTGCCAGGGCCCAGAGAGGGCACCAGCGAGTTAGGCCAGCTCACCGCCGCAGCAGTGGAGTGGACTAAGGCTTCCCCTGCACCCACCCTGGTTCCTCAGCCATGATTCTGGCCTGGAGACAAACAGGCCTGGGAAAGAACTCAGAAGGGGCATAGAGGGAGGGGCCGTAGTCGCCTCACTTTGGGTCAAATCTCCGCCCTGGAATGCCTCCTCCAACAGGTGGCCAAAGCTATTCTGGGAGGTTCTATGAATAGCTCAACACAAGGCCCCTGTCCCAAGGACATATTTAGATTTCTGACAAGGCCCTTCTAGGCTTCTCTTAAAATGGCCAGGAATCTCCCACTGGGGAGGTCACGGGGTCAGGGGCTAGAACTGGGTGTGTTCCTTCCCCACATTCTCTCCTCCTGGTCCTTCTGGGCTGAGCCCTGGCAGGGCTGGTTTGGGCAGTGCAGCCAGGACTTGGAAGTCACAGGTGGCAATAATCAGTCACCATCCCCCCAAATCTGTCATACATCAACTGCTAGGGGCTGCAATATTGGAGCCATTTCTCAGACAGGAAGAACTAAGGATCATTTCCCTTGAAATGACACCAAGCTGGCTCTCCACCACGTGCTCCAACACCTGAGACAGTGGCATGTGGGGGAAGAAAGAGTTTGAGGTCACTGTCATTTGGGGTCTCATCCCTGCTCTGCCAATTTCCCAAGTGACCAGGCAAGGAGTATTCTCTCTCTAGGCCTCCGTCTGATGGCAGGAATGGGCAGGGGCCACCTTCTTCACAGGGGAGCTGGGGGAGGTCAGTGCCTGTGTAAGTTTCTGATGCCTCAGGCTCACCTGTCAGCAGGGCCACCTGGCCTCACGTAGGTCAAGACAAGTGGGCGGGACTTGTGCCCATCTTCATGGGCACCTCCTAGACAGAGAGCAATGAGAGGCAGGAATCATCTACTCGCCTCTTCCCGGATGCCCAGAGGTACTGTACCGACCTAGTCCTTCAGCAGGGTCCCTCAATAAAACCTGGACCCTCTTATGATAAACCAGCAATAACTGCCTCTCCTCCCGGAGTTGGGGGAAGGGGCAGGAAACTCGACCCAATCACTCTCTCTTCTCTGCCTGTGCTCACATCACATTTCCTTTTTTGCTCAGGGTTGCTAAGCAGCCCCAAACTTTGTTCTCTATCTCAGTAGCAGCTTTTACCATCATTTTCTGATACAACTTTCTCCTCCCCCTTTCCCTAAACATGTATATTTCATTGATTGGCAGATTTCCCCATTTGGCAATTATTTTAATCAGGCGTCCTCAAACTATGGCCCATGGGCCACATGCAGCCCGCCTAGGACATTTATCTGGCCTGCCGGGTGTTTTTGCCGCCACTGCCTGTCCTGCTTAGCAGCTGACTCATCCTGGGGCCCGCAGTCTGGCCCTCCAATGGTCTGAGGGACAGTGAACTGGCCCCCCGTTTAAAAAGTTTGAGGACCCCTGATCTTAATGGTCCTAGTTCTTTAAAGAAGCAAGGTACATATATCACATGCAAAGCAGAACAGCATACACACAATGAACTTTAGCCTCTTTTTTGCCTCCCCAACTTCCAGGGAAATTCTTACACTGACCTCTGAGGACAAAGCCAAAGCTATTGCCCTCCTTGTAGAGGGAGACATCCACTGTCTTTGAAATGATCCTCGGGTTGTTCTCAGGGGCTGGGGAGAAACGGAGGACTCTTTTGAGTCCCTCAGTCACATCTCCGAGCTAGCAGATGCCCCCAAAGCTCATTCCAGGGGAGTTGGGTGATCAGTCACAGAGATTACAAGGAGAGTAAATCCCTCCCATTTCACAGGCAGGATAAAGTGAGGCTTAGGACCTTCTCCCCTAATTCCCTTTTAGTCCACCACTTAGAGAGAGGAGAAGGCCTGCCCATGCTCACTGAGCCTGGTGGGCTCAGGCCAGTTACTCACACTTCCAGAGTTTAGACCAACTTTGAAAATTCAGAGCTAGATAAAATCCTAGACCACTGTATTTAGCGCAGGGCAGTTGGGTTTGGGGAGTGGTGACAGGGCCAGGAATAATTGATTCAGCCACTGTTCCCCAAAACTCCCCCCAAAGGAGAAGCATCTGGAAATTAAATAAGCAAAACGGCAACAGGTTATAAACAGAGCTGCACAACCTCCTGGTGACAGTGTCCTGCAGCTGCAGCCAAAGGCCCCAGGGGAGGCACAGATGTTTGTAGCCAGTCTCCAGGTTCCACCCACCCCATCTGGCATGGTCCCCCACCACCCAGGCCCTGGTGGGGAGACAGCTGTGTCCACCCACAACCAAGGCAGTGGAGAAAGTTCCCCGTCCAGGAGCACCCACCGGGCGGGGGCAGCTCATACTCGACCTCCAGCACCACGCGCTCGCCCACATTCTTGAGCAGAGTGATGATCTCATCGTGGCGGAGCCGGGTCAGGTGGATCCCATTCACAGACCGAATGTAGTCACCAACATTCAGCAGATCACTCCTGTAGCAGGAAGGCCAGGGCACGCACAGAGGTGAGAGGTGCCAGCTCGGGCAGCATTAGCATTCACACCCACCTTCCTGTGATCTCTGGTCCTTCGTTTTATTTCATCTGTTTACTGCTTTTTAGAGATAGTCTCACTCTGTTGCCAAGGCCCAGGACTGCAGTGGTGTGACCACTGCTCACTGTAACTTCAAACTCCTGGGCTCAAGTCATCCTCCCGCTTCAGGCTCCCAAAGTGCTAGGATGACAGGCAAGAGCTACCACCCCCAGCCAGGACCTTCATTTTACAAATGAGGAAGCTGAGGCTCAGAGAGGTCAGACACTTGTCCAGAGTCACACAGTAAGTAGGAGAGCGTGGATTCTAACATAGGCCTGTTGACACCCAGGCCTCCAGGCTTCCCCCTATGCTGGCCTGCTTGCTTTTCCTTGTGCTAGGTGTCACTCTCATAATGACAGCTCTGACTGGCCTCCAACAAGCCTGCAGAGTGGCCAGATCATCATGTTTCTCGCTATTCCCTAATGCTTTTCCTATTCCCACCAATCTTTCCTCTGTTTACCTGGACACTTACCAGCGGCCACTGTGTGTGAGGCTCAGGGGCAGCTGTGGAGAGGCTGCTGTGAGGCCTTATGGGCTAAGGGAGCCACAGAGCTAAGTGATAGGGAAAATCGGGGCTGTGTGCAGAAGCACACACAGAGAGCTGAGTGGGCAGAGGACGGCAGCTGCTTTGGCCACGGGTCAGGGAGGGGTTCCCAGGGCAATGTCCTAAATGTCAAATGTGGAGGCATGAAGAGAAGTCTGCCAGGAGAATGCAATGGGGAACAGGCCTTCGGGCAAAGAGCACTGCACATGCCAAGGTCTGGAAGACACTATGTCCAGTCAGCCCCAGGTGTAGTGAAAGGCAAGCCAGGAGCTAGATTTGCAGCTGCCTCTGGAGGCCTTTGCTCCACAGACACTAAGCTGTTGGGTGCTCCAGAAATGATTGCCTCCATGCTTTGCAGAAGGCCTTAACATGTGTACGTTTTCCACTGACCCTGGGCCCCCACATTGCCTATGCACCCACTTCCTCCTGCCCGCCAAGCCTACTTCTCACCTGGCCGCAAGTCCCCCAGGTCTCAGGTTGGAGACCCTGGGCTTTCCATCCTTGTCGGTGCCACCTGAGATGGTCAGTCCCAGCGTGCTGCCTTCTTTCTTGATCAGCTCCACCATGGTGATCCCTCGGAACTCCTCTGCCAACAGACGGGGCATGTATTTGAGCAGGTAGCATGGGGCAGTCCTGGGCCCCCAGCTCACAGTCAAGGGAGGCTAACACTTGGTAAGCGGGACACTCTGCTGGCATCACCCCAGGTGGTATCATCTCCTTTTTACAGAGAGGCCAAGGAAGTGGCCTAAGGTCACGGAGCGAGTTAGCGGTAGTGCCCATGCTCTCTGACCCCCACCAGGGACTCTCGTGTCTCCAGGGCAGAAACGAGGGAAAGAGAGAAGACCCAGTACCTGGGATGCTCTGCCTGCGGCACAGCAGGGCCCCATCGGCCCCTGCGTCCTTGCCTCCTTTGGAGTAGGGCCCATCGTCTGTGTGGAGAGAGAGAAAAGTCCCTGAGCTCCACTCCATTTCCATTTTGGCAAACCCCTTCTACTTTGGTAATTTTCCACTCCATGGATGTGGCCTATGATTTCCTTCCTGCCACCATCTCTCCCTGATTCTCCACTGGAGAATCCTCATGGGCTGCTCCTCCCAAGGAAGGCTCGGTCACTGCTCTTAGGGGCTGAATAACATTCTTTTATGCACCCCGCTACCTACAGTAGCTTCACAGCCATGCCGTGATCAGCCATCTTCCAATGACCCCACGAATGGTATTATCACGGGTAATATTCCACTTTACAGAAAATAAATCTGAGGCTCAGAGAGGGTCAACTCATGCCCACAGTCAGACAGCTGGAGACTTGTACAGTCTGGATTAGAACCCAGCTCCACTGACACTACCACAGAGGGCTGTGCTCCCAAAACTGCTGGGACGGGGAGCCCTCCACGGGCAGGACCCACAGCTGGTGGGGAACAGCTCTCACCATAAGCAAGCTCAGTGTCCAGTGGACCTGATTAATGCTTCTCTTTACAGTTCATAGCCAAATTCTCAGACATTCTAGGCAGCCCAAGATAAATCTGTAGCCCTTAGCTTTGACTCAAGAGTACCTCTTTATTTCTGCCAAAGTTGATTCTCTCACCTCTCTTTCTCTGTTGAAATGCTTAATAGATGTACGGACCTTAGGACTGCCCATCCCCCACCCTTCTCTCCTATTTCCTGCCTCTTCGTCTCTCTAGGATGTGTCTAATCTGCAGTGAAAGCTGCCCTTTGGGGCTTTTCTTTAAGTTATTAGGAAATTGTTCATACATTGCCAACATAAAGAAAGGAGACCAGAACGGTGCAGAGGCCCCCAAAGGTGCTCTCCAGAGCAGCAGCCCCTGAGAACCCAACAGAAACATAACTGATTGGGCTCCACCAGGACTTAATAAATTTGACATTTTGGGGGTGGGGGTCCAGAGATCTCTCTGTGTGTATGTTGCCTAACATACTTTTCTCCACTTTTAAAAATTAATATACAGTACAATTTGGTCTTTGTAGTGAGCCATCTCTACGAGCTTTGGAAAATTTCACCACAATCTAGTTTCAGGACATTTTCGTTGCCCCACGAAATTCTCCCTCAACATTCTTTGTTGTCAGAACCCCCCACCTTCAGCCCCCCACCAGCACTGATCTGCTCTCAGTATCATTTGCCCTCTCTAGAACGTCATAGAAATGGAACCGCTCGGCACGAGGCTTCTGAGTCTCACCGGCCACAATCCTTTGCGATTCATCCATGTTGTACATTACCAGGACTTTGTTTCTTTTTATGGCCGACTCATGTTCCATCAAATGGAGGAACCAGTCACCTAGCATTCCCATTGTTTCCAGTTTGGGGCGATTTTTTTTTTTTTTTGAGACAGAGCCTCAAGCTGTCCCCCTGGGTAGAGTGCCATGGCATCACAGCTCACAGCAACCTCCAACTCCTGGCCTCAAGCGAGTCTCCTGCCTCCGCCTCCCAAGTAGCTGGGACCACAGGCACCCGCCACAATGCCCGGCTATTTTTTGGTTGCAGCTGTCATTGTTATTTGGCGGGCCTGGGCTGGATTTGAACCCGCCACTTTAGGTGTATGTGGCTGGCGCCTTAGCCACTTGAGCCACAGGTGCCGAGCCCAGTTTGGGGCGATTTTAAATCACACTACAATAAACGTGTGCATACAGGTTTTCCTTTAATACAAATTTCCATTTCGTCCAGGAATAGGATTGCTGAGTGGCAATAGAAAGGATCCAGCTAACTTTGTAAGACACCCCAAACACTGTTTTGCACTCCCTCCAACGACAGACAAGGTTTGTCGGTTGCTCTACATTTTCATCAGCACCTGGTAACGTCAGTTTAGATTTTTTTTTTAATTTGAGTCATGCTAATGGATGAGCTGATGCATCTTATGTAGTCTGCACTTGCCAAATGACTAATGATGTTTAGCATAATCCTCTCTTCCCTTTTGAATGTATATTCTTTGGTGAAGTGTCTGTTCAAAGCTGTTGCCCATTTTTAAAGTTGTTTGCTTTCTTGTTATTAAGTTTTCACATATTCTGAATACAAATCCTTTGTCAGATGTAATAATCTGTGTTTTAAAAAGCCCACTGAAGGACTCTACGTCATAATGAAATGTTGAGAACCACTGCTAAAAATTTCAGATTTACCCAACCACTGGTTTTCACGATTATTAACACTTTGCCATGTGTACTCCGTTTATCTTCATCTGCGCTGAAACATTTTGAAACAGACTGTAGACATAGGCATTTCATCTCTAAATGTTTCGATACGCATTTCTTTAAAAAAGAAAATATTTCTTACATGAAAATACCTAGCATATCTTTAATTGAGGAATTAGTAATTCCCTAATTATTAATCTAATACCCACTCGATATTCAAACTTTCCCAGTTCCAGAGAATTGTTAATTTCAACAATTTATGGCTTTTGAAAGCTTTGTTTGGTTCTTTGCTTGTGTCTTTGCTCTGCTTTCATATTTTGTTCTTTCCTTCTCTTTTGTTCCTTGTCTTTAAAAATTTAACTTCTGTTAAATTTATCACTTATTTTTCTATTATATCAAACTCTTGAGAGGAATTTCTGCTGTCTGGGTGTCTGATGACTCCCTCTCACGTGGATTATTGCCTAGTGAGATTGGTTGTTGAATTCTGAGTTCTGTATTTAGTAGGGATTTATAGGTGGGGATTCTTTTCAGCCCGATTGAGGGCAGGTCCTTCCAGGGAACACAGAGAATTTCAATTCCTTCTTCTGGGTGCTTGCCAAAGCATTCTTCCCCTGACACTAATGATTCTGCTAAGTTCTTGGCTCAAGCCTTCCAGAACCATTTGGGTAGATTTAACTCAAAGCCTTAACAGACATAAGGGGAACACCTTGATTACAAATTCTCAAAGGAAACCACCTGATACTGAGCCAAGACAGACAACCTTTGTTTTATCTCCCTGACAGTCAGTGGATATTTTTCAAGTCTCTCCTCTCACTGGGGTAGATCTCATAAAGATCCCAGCTTTATGCTGAGATCTCAGTTCTAACTAAGGAGGCGCAGGGTACCCTGAGCCTTTAAAACCCAGGCCCTTGTCTACCAGACCAGCAAACATTCCCACTGTCAGCCCAGTACAGAAAGCCGAGCACCAGCTACACGCATCCTGCTGGTTTTTCATTTCTCTTCATTTTTTTGATTGGAATATTGCATACTTACATGAGTAAAAGTCTTGTTCCTTTTTCATCAGATGTATCTCTAGATACACGAAGTGTGTTAATGCTATATAAATGAGATTGTTGTTCAAATTTCATTTTAGAATTACCTGTATCTGTTGCTGGCATATAAAAATCCAACTGATTTTACATTCTGAACGTTTAAATTAATGTATTAATTCTAAGTTTCTCCACAGACAATCATGTCATCTGTGAAGATGAGTTTTATTTCCACCTTTCTAAGTGTTGTGCCTTTATTTCTCTTCTTAGCCAGACCTCCAGTACAGAGCAGATAGAAGGGATACAGAGACCATCTGTGCCTCTCTGCCAGCGTAAGCCTCCTTATTCTTCATGGGTGAGGTTTTCCTTAGTTTCCTGTAGTGCATTCGTGCACTTCAAAGAAGTCTGCAGCTGGAAGGTTTTCAGGTCACCTGCTCTGGTGTGATGCCAGAGTCTCAGCCTCCCGTGTTGTGTACACTGTGCTTGTTCTGGTTCTCCAGGTCCTGACAGAGAACCGAAGGAACTCACTCATCTGGCACTGGCCGTGCTCTGCGCACACCACCACCACCCCCACCTCATTCTATCTCACTCACTTCTCACGGTAACCCTGGGAGGTGGGAGGTGCTACCATCACACCTACTGAGGAAACTCAGGGAAGGAAAGTCTTTGGCTGAGCAGATTCTACCTAGAGCCAGGACCAGACCCAGTCTCCCTTACCCAGGTTATTTTTTTCACATTCCTTTTCCAAGCCTCCTATCTCAGAACTGGGCTGACAGGGGCAAGGGCAGGAGCTGAAGTGAGAGCTGACAGCCCATCAAGCTGGTGGGCTCTCAGGTGCTGCCTCGGGAGCTCATCACTCCCAGGCAACAGGCACACCCCACTGGGCTTCTGCTCCTTCCTCAGGCCTCACCTGCACATGTCCCCCACCTGCCCTTGAAGAAGGGCCCCTGTCACACTGCCCTCTGTGGCTCCATGGCCCAGTGTTAAGAGGCTAGCAGCAGTTCTCAACCTGTGGGTCATGACCCCTTTGGGGGTTGAATGACCCTTTCCCCTGTCACAGGAATCACCTAAAACACATATTTCCGATGGTCTTAGTAACCAAGACACTGCTCCTCATGTGTGGGTGTCACCACAACATGAGGAACTGTATTAAAGGGTCACGGCATTAGGAAAGTTGAGAACCACTGGGCTAGAGGGTCGGCCAGGCGGAGATGTTCACTGGCTGTAGGAAGGTCACTCCCCTCCCCATGCTTTATGGCCATAGCAAGACATGACCTACACATCCTCAGAGGCAGCACAAGAAACAAGGCTAGAGATGGATCAGCCCTGACAGGTGGCAAAAGACACTTGCTTTATCCCAGCCAGGTCTTTTTCATGAGGAACAGATTAGGGTTCAGCCAGGGTAGGTAGCTAGGTAGGACCTACCCAGGCCAGGGTCAGTCTCCTTGGGTTAAGGTCAAGGCTCAACCTGGGCCAGGGCTCAATTTGAGGCCAGGTTAGGAGGTCAGAACCAGGAACAGCTGGGGTGGTGCCTGTGGCTCAAGGAGTAGGGCGCTGGCCCCATATATCAGAGGTAGTAGGTTCAACCCCAGCCCTGGCCAAAAACTGCAAAAAAAAAAAAAGGGGGGGGGAACAGGGCTCAGTCTCTCAATCCTGGTACTACTGATATATTTTGCTGGATAACTCCTTGTGGTAGGGGGTTCTTTGGCATTATAGGAAGCTTAGCAGCATTACTGGCCTCTAAACACCAGATGCCAGTAGCGCCCAAGATATTAAAATTGCCAAATGTGCCCTACGGGAACAACATCACCCCAAATTGGGAATCATGGCTATACCGCCAGGAGCAGGGGTGGGGCTCAGCCTGACTCAGGGTAGGGGCTCAGACTCAGGGGAGGGGCTCAGCCTGGGTCAGGGAGGGGGCTCAGCCCGGGTCAGGGGAGGGGCTCAGCCCGAATTAGGGGAGAAGTTCAGCCTCAGTTAGCAGCTCTAACTTAGGCCTCTGGAAGCCTTCCCCACTTTCAGCTCTACCACTGAAAAAGGTCCCAGATCCCCAGCCAGCCCGTTTCCCTCTCCTTGCCAGCTGGTAAATAACAAATCAAGTAGCAGTTAAGCCCAGAATCATTTCCAGCGCCCCTGGAGTTTGGGCCCCCAGGAGCACCACTCTCCCGCCGCCCCTGTCGCCTCCAGTTCACCTCAGCCCACTTATCAGGAAACACCCCATTAAGTATAATGCCTCCCATTGAAGTTCCCTGATACGCACTTCATTTAGATTCAACAAGATGTTTCTGAGCTAATAAAATTAAAAAGACTGGTTCTATCAACTGTGTGACAGAGACCGTCTGCGGTATTTCATGAGGGCAATTCTGGAATTAAAATCTGTCTTATCATGTGCAAATTAGACTCTGTCACTGGAAAATCCCTCTCTCCTCCGCTGTCCTGGGAAGACCAGAGATAAGCTAGCTCCAGGTCTATGAGCACTGAGGGGTGGGGGTGGGGTGGAGGTGAGAGGATTATCTCTTAAGAAGACGGCAAGAAAGCTGAGGCCCAAGTTCACCAAATTCAGAGCAGCAGAATCCCAAAGAATGAAGGTGGAGCTGTGAGCCCTGATATTAAAAACAAGAGTCAGAATCCAAACTGAGGAACAATGGCGTTCCCAAATGCTGGATGCTGACGCAAAGGGGGCACGACATCCACCCATTTCCGGGTGTCTCCGTGGTGCCTTCCAAGTTTGTATTTTTTTTTTAGGGTTTTTTTTTTTTTTTTTTTTTATACAGGGGTCTAATACTTTTGCCAGGCTGGAGCACAGTGGAGTCATCATAGCTCACTACAACCTCCAGCTCCCGGGCTCAGGCCATTCTCCTGCCTCAGCCTCCCAAGTTGCTGTGACTACAGGTGTGCACCACCACATCTGACTAATTTTTCTTGTCCCTCCAGAGTGCTAGGATTACAGGTGTGAGCCACCACCCCGTTTGTCTTTAACCCTGCCTCTCCTCCCTTTCCTCATTCCAGTATTCAGATTTTGCTCCAGGGAGAGCAACTGGGTTGCACTGACGCCTTTGGGCCAGCTGAGATACAGAAGTCTGCTGGTCTCAATGCAGAGTGGCCATAACCAACTCCTATCTACTGTTTTTTGCTGGGTTTGGGCCTAGGCATTGAGCTGCCTCTTTTCCCAACTTTCAACCACGCAAACCAAGATTCATACCACTGTGTGCAAAGATTCCGGGGACAACAGGGGAGGACTTAAGACTCTTCCCTAGGGTAGGCAAGTGCACTTCAGGGTGTGGCCCTGATGACTTCTCTTGGAGGTTAAGAGGCCACTCTGGATAGGTGACTTGCCAGATAAGAGGATTCTGAATATCCAAGGCCTCCTACCCTACCATACTCAGAAAGCTGCCCATAAGGAATGCTACAATGTTTGCTGATGCCTGTTCCGGGGGGCGGGGGGGAACACATCATGCCCCATTTTCACAAACATCCTCAAGTGGGGGGAAACCGAGCCAGCATTCAAACCAAAACCTAAAGCAGGCTCAGAACTACCAATTGGCTGCGTTACTTGCGTCTCCATTTCCCCATCTGTAAAAATGCAGGAGTCTCTCCCATTGCTGACTCCAGCTGGCCTGGGCTTGAGAAGTTGAGGGCATTACTTTATTTATAGAAAACTCCATGGGGGGTTAGACCCTACTCTCCTTCTTCAGAGAACGTGCTGGTTCTCTCCCACACTCTTTCTCTTTTTTGTGCTGGGACCTGATAATTATATGCTTAGAGATGAAGGCTTTTCAAAAACATCTTTCCCACCAATTTTCAGCTGGAAATGTGCATAAAAAACAGAGATATTTTTATCCAAGTGTTTTTTTTTTTCCTGTCTCCTCCTTCCAGCAATGGGCAATTATGAGCTTTTGCCTTCAGTCAATCGTCCTGTAGGAACTCGTATCAGAGGGAAATTCATTTCTGCAGCGATGCCAGCCAGTCCCGGCAACCGCAGGCTTGGCGAGCCAGGGGAGCAGCGGGGCAAACGTGCCAGCAGCACAGACCTGTACACCTGGTACCCGGCTCCACGCTGTGGGTGGGTGGGTTGGCCTCTTTTTTATTTTATTTCTCCAGAAGTCTTTGCTAATTTGCCTTCATTATCTCCCTCTCTCTGGGGCCCCAGGGGGGTATTGAGCTTTGACAAAGGGGAAAGGAAGTCAGCTGTTTGCCAGGCTGCCTCTGCCAGGGTCTCGCCTAAGCCGGATGGCAGGAAAGGGGCTGGAGGGACTGGGCTGGGCTGTAAACTCGGGGAGCCTGGTTCTGTGAGCCTTTGCGGAGGGAGCACTAGGCATCTGGGAGGTGCCCCTGGGAACAAGTGCCCCAATACTCAGCAGGACTGAGGAGGAGAAGGTGTGCCACAGTACCGCACGGTGGGCGGCCCTACCCTGGCTTGCTCCGCCCACGACGGAAGAAGTTGCCGGTACCGCGGAAAGGGAAGAATGAATTTGGGAATCTGGCCGATATGGGATTGAGATTCTAAGTCCGCCGACGACTGGCTAAGGATCTGGGACAAATCACTTCCCTCTGAGTCTCAGGTTTCTCCTCTGCAAATGGGGGGTGCTGGTGCCACCCCACAGGTTGACGGGAGGGACTGTGAGACTGTGGTGCACAGGATCCAGGAAGCATGGTAGTTCTCGTCCTGCCCGCTGCTCACCGCACTTAAAGGTTTTCCTAGATTCGACCTGGTAACAAGGCTGATTAAAGGATGGGTACGGTGCTACGCTTTACAAGCGTGATCTCATTTAAGCCTCCCCACTTTTGAGGTAGTATGATTGTTATTCCTGTTGTACAGATGAGGAGACCTAGGCATAAGGAGGTGAAGTAATATTCCATGATAAGAGGTATGGCCAGCAATTGAACCCAGGCCTTGCTCTAAGAACTTGAAAATTATTACCACTTTTCATGGAAAGATCAGATCAACTTGGCAACAGCATTTTCAAAGAATAAATGTATCAATAGATTAAAAAAAATTGGCCCCTGGGCAGCACCTGTGGCTCAAAGGAGTAGGGCGCCAGCCCCATATGCTGGAGGTGGCAGGTTCAAACACAACTCTGGCCAAAAACTGCAAAAAAAAAAAAAATGGCCCCCGATTCACTTGTTGCCAAGGACTGCAAAAGAAAATATTAAAAAGTAATCCCAGGTCTCGAACCCCTTCCTGGGTCAGGCCCCTTCCCAGCACTTACTCAGTTAATTCTCTCAAGAGCCTCTAGGGAGGCTCACTGATTGACCCATTTTACAGGTCAGGTGACTGAGACCGACCCCCCCCCCAAGAGAAATCATTCAGCTGGTGAAATGCAGAGGAACCTTACCCAGGTCTCTCCCTAACCCTCAGGTCTATTCTCTATCTCCAAACCAAAGAGCAACAGATCCCAAATGAGGGGCACAGGCACCCACCAGCAGGGGACTCCTGGGTCAGCAGGAGCCATGGCATCACCTGGAGCAGCTGCCAGCTCCACAATCCTCCTTCCACACAGCATGTTGGGCCCAGGTCCCTCCTATCCGGTCATGGCAGCTGAGCCTGCCCAATGGACCTGAAGCCACACTGGCCAACATTCCTCCCCATAGGGAGGCAGCAGCTCCCACAACAAGTGGGAGAGGGGTCACAGGTTCAAGCTGGGGCTTGGCCTTCTGCATGCTGGGTGCTGTTCTCCTGCCTTACTCTGAAACCAACTATCTGAAGGAGCATGACCTTAAAATTAGGTCACCAGTTTCTCAAGAAGCTGCCTCATGGAGAGTAACAGCAGAAGTCCTCACCTCGACCGACAGTCCCCGGCATCCCATCCCTCAGCTCCTAGTAACGCACTCCTCTTCCCTGGCCCTGCTCCAGGACTCTGGGCTCCTCACCAGACCCATGCCTTCCCCAGTGCCTTTGCACTAGCTGTTCCCTCTGCTCAGAACACTCTTCTGCAGACATCCACAAAAGTCGCACCCTCATCTCCTTCCGGAACTTGTAGAAATGTCACCTCATCAGAGAGGCCCTCCTGGTCAGCCTGTTTGAACTTACACACCTACACCTCCAACCTCCAGCATTACCCCTCACCTCCCTCCCTGATTTGGGTTTACTCCAAACAATCAACACACCTCCCTTTCTTTTTAATGCGTAATGATTTTATTTATTATCTGCCTTCACTCACTGGGATGTCTGTCTGTTTGTTCCCTGCTGCTTGTGGCATATAGTATGTGCTCAGCAAATATTTTTAAAAATTCAATTTCCATTTACAGATTAGAAGAATGAGGATCAAAGAAGTAGAAGGGGTTGCTAAGGTCAGAGAACAGGAAGAGGCAGAGGCAGGATGCAAACCCAGCACTGCCCTCCGCCCCTTCCCCTGCAGGCTCCCAGATACTAACCACTGAGCTTCCCTCATGGCCACTCCCTGCACGAAGCAGAGTCAGGCCTGCCCAAGAGATCTCAGGGATGAGAGGTGGCATTGGTGAGGGACCCTAAGAGAAGTGGGTGGCCCAGGACACCCAGGAGGGTCCCTTCACACACGCATACACCCCACCCTGCCTGAGCCTTCCTAGGCCCCAGCTGGGCAGCAAGTGCTCACTTAGACCTTGCAAGCCCTGGGAACAAAGGCATCTTTGTGGCTGAGGAGTCAGAGTAGGCCTCCCAGTGCTCGAGGCAGGAGGGCGAACTAGGGAGGAGCTTCCACCAAAATCTGTATTCAAGCCTGCTGCGTGCCTCAGTCCCCTGCCTCCTGAGACAGGTCACAATCACTTCCTACAAGAGCTGTGGGGTTAGTGGTGGGTGAACAAAGCTCCCAGGACATGCCCAGGATGTGGGGCCTGAGAAGGGACCCAACCAGCACAGCCCTTCAGGAACAGAGAAAGGGCATGTCCCGCAGAGTCCAGCTCCAATCCTGGCTCTCACTGAGGAGCATAGCTGGTGGGTTGACTTCTCAGGGCCTTAGCCTTCTTCCTCTGCAGAGTGTAGAGCTTTATGGAGTGGTCTTCTGCTGGCCGCCCTTGTTAGCTCCAGGGGAGGACATATCAGGTCTGGACAATCCAAAGCTCAGTGATCAGTAAGGGATGAGTATATGATTCAAGCTGGATGAATGAGAGCCAGCCCAGGATGATTTGCTAAAACCACTGGAAACAGGCTCTTTTTCCTTAGAGATGACTGGTTGGCCTTAAGCTTGAAGGTGCCAGGGGCCCTTTGGATGTCTCAAGGAGAGGAGAGTCTGCCTAGAAATGAAGTTCACCTAAAGGGAAGCAGAGCAGATGGAGAGACCCAGAGTCCTAATGACGTTAACTAGCACCTGGATCCCACTGTGCCTGAAGCTCCACTCTGGACTTTTCTAGGGAAGAGCCTCGGTGCCGATACCAACTGAGGCAGATGTGATCATGAAGCTCTGAGACCTGGGGAGGAGACTACCATGAGAGCTACAGTCATAAAGGTGGATGCAAATAAATCAGCAGAGAAAGAAAGTGCCAGAGAGGGCAGGAAGGGCCTTGACTGCCAGGCTCAGGAGCTGTGATCAGAGTTGAGTGTTAGTAGCTCCATCCACAGCAGCACAGGGATGAAGGCCAAGAGGCCAGGGAAGAGACTGGGGCAAAGGCCCAGGCAAGTGATGCTGGGCCTGGGCAAAGGTTTTTGTCATATGCTATGAAGAAGGTGAAGAGCCGGGTAAGGTCTCTAGGGCACTTCTGCCCTTATGGCTCTGACCACTGCAGACCAAGGTGACAATACTCACCTGGGCCTTGGGTTAAAAAGACAATGCACCTTGGCCAGGAAGGCAGTGCTCCATTTATAGTGCAGTTGGCAAGGGGGACAGGCCCATAGGATCTAATCCCAGTTTTGTCACTTCTGGCTGTGTAACCTTGGATAAGACCTAACATCTCTGTGCCTCAGTTCTTCCCACTGTAAAACAGGGAGAATAACAGTACCCAACTCATGGTGTTGTGAGGATTAATTGAGAAACTGTACAGAAAGAACTTAGAACAGAGCCTGGCCCAGAAGATCTCAGCAACCGCCAGCTGTTACAATATTTGTGTTATTATTACCTGGGGGCCTAAGGCTGGGCCCAGAGTGACCTGTCTCTGCCCCTTGCCATAGGTGGGGATACAGGAGCCAAAGTTCACTGGGCCCTCAGGAGTAAGGTCAGGGACTCTGCTCTAAAGGTCTTCTGGTACCAATCCCAGCTGGACCACTTCCCTCTCTGAGCCTCGGTTTCCTCCTTCATGCACTGAAGCCATGGTCCCTGCCCTTGGAGCTGTAGTGCAGACGTGAGTGCAGTACACTCTGAGCACCAGTAAGTCCAGCCCAGCAGACTAAGGCTGGAGAGGCAGAGCACTCACGTCTGCCCTCCCTGGGTGCCAGCCTTAGCCCACCCAGGAATGTGACAGCTGCATCCCCTACCCCCATACTCCAGAGCCCCAGGGCTTTCCTGCCCAAACCCCAGGACCAGGGGTTCTCCTCCTGTTGTGGTTCAGCCCCCTGCCTGCCTGGCACAGGAAACCCCACACCACCCTGACCACCCCGACCCCCAAGTTTGGGCTCTCTCCCTTATTCCCTGCAGACAGCCTGTGTGGGTCCTGAGACTGGGCAAAAGCCTTCACTCACGCCGAGGCAGGACAAGCCTCCCTGAGCACCGGTGTAGGCTGTGCGCTGCCCTTGGTACCTCCAAACCCACCTGCTCCCCCTGCCCATGCTGGACAGCCTGGGGAGACAGCCACCCTGTTGCAGGATAGCAGCCAGGGTCAGACAGACAGATGGCCTTCTCACCGGCCTGCTCCAGCCAGGTGTGCCCCCACCCCTACTCTCCCTGGGTTTGCAGGGAGTGGCAGTCCCAGTCTTGCCATCCCAGACCCCTCTCTCTGGGCAGCAGCTCCAAAGGGACCAGAGTGTTCAGTCCCCCGCACTCTGCCTACAGACGCCCCATTACATACCTGCTTCTTCAGGGGTCTCCCGGCTGAGCCCACACAGCATGTCTGCTATTGTCTCCCCTGCTGCCCACCAACTCCCTCAGGAGCCACGCTGTGCGGCCCTCCCTCCCCTCCCCAGGGAGGGGCTGTGGGAGGGAGGCTGGCGGCTCCCACTGGCTGGGCACCGAGTCCACCCACTGCAGCGGGCGGCTCTTTGCTTAAAGGGGACATGGCTTTCGTCATGGTTGGCTCCAGGACAGAGCCCAATGTCCCCTACCCCTGCAGCCTGAATCTGGACAGGAGGTCTTTGAAGATGGCTTGCCTGAGGCCTCCCCCAGGGGTCCCAGGAAGACATATCCCCATCCAGTTCTGCTCCTAACTTGCCCTGGGACTAGGACAAATGACCGCCCTCCCAGGCATCAGGTATTTCCATCTGGAAACAGGGAACAGTGTTTCCCAAACTTTTTTTTTTTTTTTTAAAGTAGCTGATTCTAACGTAATTTGTAGAATCCCAGGATGTAAACCATAAAAAGCACAGCCTCTCCAATGGCGCAAACAATGCCAGGGCATCTCTGCAGGTCCCAGTTTAGAAACTCTTGAACTTGGAGTTCCCCAGCGGCCCTTCATACCCACCCGCTGGCCTACTCCACACCCCAGGCCTCAGTTTTCTCTTTGGTAAGATAGGGCTTAGGGAAGATAGGACCAGCACCCTGCCACATGGAGTGTCGATGTAGCTTTCTGTGAAGACCAAGTGAGCTGGGGAGAGGTTCTGCTCACCTCCAGGCTTGACAGGCAGGGGCAGCTGGTCACACGTTCTAGCCACAACTGCAGGCTGCCCCTCCCCGGCCCAGCTGGGCCTCGGCCCTGCACACTCCTAGGATTCCTCCACACTAGCTCAGGACTGACTGGGTTGATCCTAATGGACATGCCGTCCCCTCCTTCACTGTCTATGAGAAGAGACAGCCGGCTGCACCTACCTGCTCCAATCTTTGTCCCACCAATGTGCTTTAGCATCAACTGAGAGCCAGTTGCTAAACAGGTGCTAGGGATAAGGGTAGGGTGACACGGGGCATTGACAATGAGAGTCGATAACCTCTACAACTGCACAGTGCATCTTGCTAAATGCAGCTGATACCAGACAGACTGTGAAGTTCTTGGCCACATGGGTAAAAGCCAGGCTCAAATTTGTGCATGTCCTGCTACTAGTGGGAGACTGCCGCCTGGTGGCTAGGGATCGGGGACTTCTGGGTTCTCTCCAAAAGAGTGATACCCACCATGGACTTTAGCCCACAATTACTAGACCACCCCATATTGACCCCTGCCAGCCAACACCAGTGTCACCTTCAAAACATCCATGTTCTAAATCTGGGATGGGGCTACTTATACCTCTGGATCTGCAAGTTCAAGTCCCTCCCCTATTGTCCACTTTCCAAGGTGTCCTCCCCTTTGGATAACTTCAGGTGTGTCCCGGGGGCAGGGCCCAGGTACTAGGCAAGTTTCCCTAGAACATCAGTGAGGCCAAAAGTCAGAAAGATGCCAAGGGGTGTAAGGGTCAGGTTGGAGACAGAGGGCCTGAATTCAGCAGGTCTTTGCTAGAAGAATCAGATCAGGCAGAGAAAGGGGTGCCAACTCTCAATGTGGCCCCCAGTATCCTAGCGATGGTCAAAGAGAGACTCTCAATGAAGACCCTGTACCTCACCAGGGCACAGAGGGCCATTTTGGTGAAGTCCCAGCTCCAGGCAGGAAGGGAAGCATGTGAGCTGCTCTAACAGAGCCCCTCTGACAGCCCCTCCAGGAGGAGGGGTGTGTGGCATGTAGGCCTTCAGAGTAACATCTGCCCCTTCTCTTAAGGAAACATTTGCTCTCCATAGAGACGCATTTAAATGACTGATTAAGATTGGCGATTGCAAACCTTGCCACGTTTCTCTCTCACAGCTCCTTTGGAATTTACTTTTGCAAACAAGAAGCTACTGGAGAGGTTGCACCATGGATTACAGGACTGCTCCTGTTCAGTGTTTCTCGGAGCACCTGCTGTGCCAGGCAGGCACCAAGGACTGAGAAGCATGGGGACAGGTGGGAAGCAGCACCTTCCCTCTGCCCTCTGGCCCTGACACCCCACCAGGCACACTTTCACTTGATTTTATCCAGATGTATATTCGGAAGCAACTGTCAGTCCATCGAGGAACAAGGTAGGGTTTAAATCAATCATTTGCACACGGTCACCCAGCTGCTAAAGGTGGAGCCAGCAGGCCTGGTGCCTACACTGCTGTGTTTCATGCATCTGCCAGGATTCCAGCTGGAGTGCAGAGGAAAAGCCATTGGCTCATTCTGGGGGTCCATGAAAGGGGTTTTAAGGATGGAAAGGACAAAGAAGGAAATTGCAGGTATGTGAATCCATGGCCAAAATCCCATGTGACTTCTGAGAAGAAGACAGAAGGGAAAAGTAGATAGAGCCAGGCCATGGATGGTCAGCTCAAGTCTCCCCCCCCACCCCCAGTGTAGTTTGAGATCACAGGGAGCTTGTCAGAACTTCAGGCTCTCAGGCCCCACCCAGCGGCCTCAGGTGTTGCCTATGAAGTCTCTGATGTTGTATTAAAGAGTTTGGCTTTCATCCTGCAGGCAATGGGAAGCTAAGGATGGCTGTAGGGCAAGGGGGCGAGAAGGCTTTACAGGGACCCCAGAGGCAGGGCACTGGCTGAGAGAAGAGAGAGGGATTTCTGCCTGGGGGGAAGAGGCCTGGAAATGAGCAGCAAGAGCCCCTTCTGGGAGACAGAGCAGGCAACACTGCTGCTTGGTCTTGCTCCAAAGATGAGCCCTCTTGTCCAGCACTGCCAGCCTCAGGGAAGCAGAGGAAAAGGGGACAGATTTTTGGGCAGGCAAAGTGGCTGGAAGCCAGGCCTGCCAGCAGCCCAGGCTGCCAGGGAGAGCATCTAACTGCTCCATGTTTCAATGCTATACATGGCACACGAGGGGGGCTGGGCAGCCTGGGGGAGATGGCAAGACCACTGAGCGGACAGGCAGTCCCCTCCACAGTTGGGAGAGGCCCTGACCCTTCCTCCTCCATAGGTTTTGTGAGACAATTGGAGGACGGAATGCTGTATGACCTGGAGCACTTGTTCACACCTTTTTGAACCTCAGCTTTCTCCTTTGTAGAATGGGAATTTTAAAAAGCACCCACTTCCTCCAGGTATTCATGAATCAGGAAATGCTCATACGTCCACTGACCTGCCAAGACTCTCACACCAATGCCACATAACAGACCAGAAATAGAACTTCAAGGTGGCTAAGCACACGGCTCAGACATGCCCAGGTTCCCTTCCCAGCTCCACCACCCATGAGCTATGCAACCTGAGGCAAGTCACTTCTGTCTGAGCCGAAGCTTCCCCGTGAGAGGAGTGAGGGGTAGAGACCTTGGAAGGGTTCTGCAAACAGAGACCATCCAGTACATGCTCACTCCACACCGGGCCAGGCCTGCAGGGCCCTCATGCCGTCTCTTAATAGGACACCTCCAGCACTGGTGTTGGAATATTCCCCGGGATGTGGGGCTGTCCCTCGAACTGCAGGACTTCACCCCAGCCGCACCCACCCAAGAGCAATGACTGCTGCAGTGGGGAACCAACCCACACGGCGCAGACGTGAAAACTGAGACCCAAAAGGCTTTGGTGGGGGTGCCCACCAGCACAGCGTGGGCCTGGCCCCAGGCCTCCATCCTTCCTCTCAGACTCCAGGGCTGAGCCTGTCATACCATGGACGAGCTGTGTCCTAAGCCCGCCCGAGACCCTGAGTGACAGCCGGAAATGAAGTCTGGATGGGAGGGAGGCAGAGATGGCAATTTGACGACAAGAGAGATAAACACTTTATTGCTGTGGCTGTCAGTAACTTCCTTCTCTCTCCTCACCACCGCCCAGGGGCCAGGCCAGGACAATCACTTGCTCCCTATCTTGGACCTCAGACCCCAAGTCTTCTTGTTAAACATTTATACATTATTAGAAATGTAGGGGCAAGGGGGCGATTATTGTCCCATTTTACAGATGGGGAAACTGAGGCTTAGTTTATGATTCTACCAGCCACAGGTCAGGGGCAATAGATGATATGCTCTTAGTGATGCAGTTTGGCTTTGCTCACTCTATCCAAGGTACCCACTCCACCCAAGGTACCCCATCTGAGGTACCTCATGTCTCCCCTGCTCCCGTGGTCCCTCCCCTGACTTCAGGCCAGGCTGGGCACAACTGCAGGGCAATGCTACCTAATGGACTGCTCCCAGGCTTTGTACCCTAGACCCAGAGACCCTACCAGTTCCCAGGGCTGAGGGCAGGAAAACACGTAAGGTCACTGGCCAAGAGGTCTCAGGCAGCTACGAGAGCAAAATATGACAGACTGTGGATAGACCAGAAAGAGAGGGAAAGAAGTTTCCAGAATGTTAAGAAAAGTCACAGCTAACATAGGCACAGCAGACACTCTGTACAGCCAGGCTCATTCTCAGCATTGGACACATTTTCTCACCTTACCCCCACTTCAGAGATGAGGAAACTGGGGCCTAGAAAGGTGACACCACTTACCCTTAGTAACGCAGAGTGGAAGGAGAGCTAGGATTTGAACTCGGGCCTGACTAATGCCGCCTACGTTGAGTCCCCTGAAAAATGCACACACAAGAGCACTCTCAATAGCCCACACACGTGTGCACAGACTCAGGGAGCCCAATGTTGTCAGAAAGAGGGACCTACATGCTTACAGGGGCTGGGGATCCCCTCACTGGGAAGGGACAAGACACCAGCAGCCCAGGAGCCTGGCCACAGATGGGGAGGCTGCTAGAGGCTTCCTTTTGAGCTCCATGCTTCCCTTGACACCTGCAATAGCTTCCCTCCTAGAGGAGAGGAGTTCCTTTCAATTACAGGACCACAACTGTGCAGGGAGCCTCTCTGAACCTCAGGTTGCTCCACTAAATTGTGGACAGTGAAGTTTGTCTTCACAGGATGGTTTTTGTTTTTTTATAAACAAGGTCTCGCTCCCAAGCTAGAGTGCAGTGGCATCATCATAGCTCAAATAACCTTGAATTCCTGGGCTCAAGGGATCCTCCTGCTTCAGCCTCCCAAGTAGCTGAGACTACAGGTGCCAACCGCACCCAGCCTTCATAGGATTTCTGTTGGGAAGCTCGGTGAATGAGCAAAACATCTCAAAAACTATAGCGTGTGGGGCACACAGAAGTGGTTAGAGGTGGTGAACATGATCATGGCCCTGCCCTATCTTTCTGGTCACTCCTTCACTTAAAGAATATTAAGTGTCTGCTACCTGCCAGAAGCTAAGCTGGACCAGAGGTTTCAGCAGTGAACAAAGCAGACAGGCCCTGCTGTCCTGGAGCTGCCAGTCTAGGGGAGGGGCAGACACGAAGCCAGAAAATATATAAACAAAAATAAGGAATTTGAGATGGTTCTGAGGGCTGTAACAGAAATGGTTATGATGTCAGGACAGAGAATAAAAGGCAGGTGGTCCAGGAGAGCCCCTCAGAGGAGGTAAGATGGATGAAAAGGTGCCAAGGAAGGAAGAAAGAGGCTCCAGGCAGACAGGGCGACCCAGCCAGGGTGTCTGGGGAACAGGTGAGAGGCCAGCAAGGCTGAGGCAGAGGTCGGCAGGACTCTGTTCTGAGTGTGACGGGAGCTACTGAGGGCTTTAAGCAGTGGTGTGATGTGATGGCTATCGGAAAGGGGCTTGCAGGGGCCGGGATAGTACAGGCGGTAGGGATCTGAGTACAGGGGAGGAAATGAGCCAGCCACCGCAGAGGCAGGAGATCTGGAATCTAGCTCCCTTCCTGCTCTGAGCCTCAGTTTCCCCTGCAGTTGAACATCAAAGCCCCTCTGATGGCAGCCAGCAGAGCACTTTTGGGACAATGCCAGGTGGGGGAGAATGGAAAGCATGAAGTCAGGATGCATCTTGATGCAAAACAGGAAGAGAAAGGAAAATGGGCACCAACTACAGACATGCAAGGCACAGAAACAGCCCCCAATTCATACAGAGCTGTCTCAACTCTCTGTCACCAGAGAAGTGAAAATGGAAACAGTGAGCCAGAATGACAAATGTCAAAAATGCAAACAGCCAGACACAGTGGCTTATGCCTGTAATCCTAGCACTCTGTGAGGCCAAGGCAGAAGGATTTCCCAAGCTCACAGGTTCAAGACCAGCCTGAGCAAGAGCAAGATCCCATCTCTAATAATAGCCAGGCATTGTAGCAGGTGCCTGTAGTCCCAGCTACTCAGGAGGCCGAGGCAAGAGGACCACTGGAGCCGAAATGAGTCTGAGGGTGCTGTGAGCTATGATGCCATAGCACTCTACCCAGGTTAACAGAGTAGACTCTTTCTCAAAAAGAAAAAAAAAAGCAAACAGGCAGACAAACAGCAAATGCAGTGCTGATGAAGATGTAGGGAGATGGACAGTCATGAACTGCTAGTGGGAAATAAACTGAGGGAGCCACACTGGCAGCCCCGGGCAGGGTCTGGCCACCCTGTGTTCCAGCACTCTCACTCCTGGAAGTTAATACAGAGGAATCCCTCCTCCTCATCCACAGGTCCCTAAAGGAAAGGAACTCTGGAAAATGCAGTTGGTGAAGGTGACGTGGGTCTCCGCCCCAGGAGAGGGGATGGGTAACACATGGTGGCTGTTAGAGACACAGAGGTCAGAACATGGATCAATCTTAGAAAACCTACTGTCCAGTTAAAAAATGAAAGGAGTAGAGAGGGAAGGAGGGAGGGAGGAAAGATGAAAGGAAAGAAGAAAGGGAGACAGAATAAGAGCTACCCCACAATATCATTTGTGCAAATTAAAAACAGACACAGAAAACATGTTGGAAGTGTGTACACACTGTAAAGACCTATGTCACCGACTAAAGATTTAGAGAGAAGAAACTAGGGGTGGGGATTCAGCATAAGGAAGAAAAATAAGATAAAATAGAACCATGAAGGCACTGGGATGACCCAGAACCGTGCGTGCTTTGAACCGAGAAATTTAGCTCAACCTTCAGAGCCTGGGGTCAAAAATAAAAAATAAATAGGTGCCTTGAGAGGAATATTAAGAAGTTAGAACTCTCTCTTGAGGACTGCGGAGCCATAGAAGAGTTTGGAAGGAGAGATGGATATAGTCAGCTAAATATCTTAGAAAACTAATTTGATTGGGTGACCAGATGGTCCCCAGGCAAAGGGTGAGGGCCTCAGCTGACCTGTGAAGCCTCACCCATCTTCCTCTCCTAGAGTCGCTCTGACTCTGCCTATCTGCCCTATCTGCCTTCTTAACAGAAAGCAAAACAAGGGGTGCGTTGTTTGGCCTCACCTCCAGGAAACAGCAGCATATATGTCCCAATCTCCTGGTGGCAGTGGCCCCTTGCCTCTCCTAGAGGGAGTCAAGAGACCCAGTCCAGCTACTGCTCACACTGGACCCACTGCAGCCTGAGCACACTACACTCATCCAGGCATCAGCATTTCTTGTAGAAGGGACAATCCCCAAAGAGGATCTGCTATGAACCCAAACAGGGGGCCAGAGAGTCAGGAACACTCTGAAGAGGAGTAAAGAAAGCTGCCTGGTGGAGGCGATGTCTGAGCCCACTCTTTCAGGTCAAAAGAAGTGAACACTCCTGGGAAGGGCCTTCCAGGCAGAGGAGACAGCCTGGGCCAAGGGAGGGAGGGAGGAAGATGTCCAGTATGTGTAAGGAAAGGCACCACCGTGGCTGGGGGCAAAGTGTCCCCAAAAGAGCAGGTGGGCAGCACCGGCAGTTGGGGCTGAGGCTTCCAGGGAGACATTCTGCACGGGGAGAAGCCACCGACTGGGGGCATTTCTGGCACCGTGACTCACCATGTGGGTAGTCAGTAGGGAGGAGCAGGCTCTCCTGAGGCCTCTCCAGTGAGGACATGAGAAACTATGCAGTCAACACGCGGATCACGGGGCCAGGAGAAGCAGCTCCCTCTGGCCTCTACACTCAGAGTTAGCTGCAGCAACGCCCCCTTGCGGCGGTAATCAAGGCAATGACGGCAATGGATGGGGCTTGGGACCGGCAGAGGGCAGCGGCAGAGGCAGCGTTTGGTCCCAGGGTCAGCCTGTGGCCAGCTGTTCCTGGAATCCCACTATTCACTGCCTGAATCAAGCATTACCCTCTGTCCAAATGCAAATGCCCTAGAGGGAAGGGAGGGGCCTCATTTATTGAACACCTACGAGGTACCCAGCACTTTATATGTACAGTGTCTCCTAGAATCTTTCAAAAGCCTTCTGATCACTACTAATATGAAGCCCGTGGATGATCTAATACATGCCCACATAAGAGAAAAACTCAATTCAATTCAAGTTAGGGGGAGGGGCAAGGAGGCATGGGGCAGAGAGGAGGGAGGGGATGGGTGTGCTCCCACTTAATGGGTCTGATGGCACCAGCGCATGGCTGGTTATCTCTTGGGGGTGGGGGTTGAGACACAGTTATAAGAGGGACTCTCCTTAACAAGTGCAAACATTGTAACTTATTTCTTTGTAACCTCAAATTAACCTGAAATAAAAATTAAATTAAAAACAAAAAGCCTTATGAAGTGGGCATTGCTGATCCCATTTTTTACAGACGAGAAACTAAGGTGAAGAGAGGGGAAGGGAGTTGGCTGCTCAGCTAGGATGGGTTGAGGGTCAGACTGTCCGAATCCAGCGTTCCCTCCCTGGGTCCATGCTGTTCCCCTTGACTAAAATGCACTTCCCCGCTTTTATCCTTAGCATCCAAACTAAACACCCACAACCCAGAAGTGCACTCTGACCACACCAGTGGGTCCCCCTTCACCCTCTCTCAGCCCTTCTTCCAGTGCCCTTCCTCTGGGCTTTTTCTCCACCCATTCTTTCCCCTAAACAGGAGCCTCACCCACCTCACCTGCTGATTGTGACTCACAGGGTTTTGCACACAGTATGTGCTACACAGTGTTGCTGAATAAATAAATGATAAATACAGGCAGTCCCTGAGTTACAAACATCCAACTTAGATACAACTCACACTAACAAACACAGTCTGTTACACGTAACAGGTAAAGGTACCTATTCCAACTCACATAAAAATTCAACTTAAAGAACAAAGCTACAGACCTATCTCCTATTTCCTAACCTGGAAACTGCCTGTGTCCATAATCTCTGAATTGCCAATTGGAAAGCAACCAATAATTCAGACTGATGTAGGAATCTTCTCTGCTGCCTAGCACAGCTTTACAGCCCCATGAATGGGGAGCTCACCACTGTGAGCAGCCCAGCCGCCTCCTGAACAGTTGGTTGTAAGGAGTGGCAGTCATCCTATTAGCCCGGCTATAGACTACCTCCCTCCCTGTAGTGCCCTCAGCCCCATAGTTTAGCCTCTGAGCCCCAGTGGGGTCACAGCTCAGAGTCTGGGTGTGGCTTCAGTGGGGAGCTGGTATGTGGCTGGCAAAGTGGGTGGCCATTCATCCCAGAATTCTGGGGCTGCTTCCAGGGGAGCGCCTCCCAGATGCCACCACACATGACCATGCCAGACAGACATCCTCGATGCCCAGTGCCTCATCAGACAAGTGGGGGAACCAAAGCGCACAGAGAAAAGGGAACATAATCCTCTACTAATGACCAGTTGGCCCCTGCCTGGTCCCCTACCAATTTCCTACTACTTCTCACCTCCAGTGTCATTTATTTCAGTTCCACAAGGTTAGGAGGAACAGTCACCTCATTTTACACACGAAAACTGGAGCCCAGGGGGAACTCAGGCCTCTGGCTTCAAAGCCTTAAGTCATATTTCATTTTACACACATTCATAAAAAGGCTTTGTGGACATGTGACAGTTGCACCTGACTTCGTGCCCTTGTGCTGGACTTGAATATTGAAAGAGAACCCTGACAAAGTAGATGAATAGCCCCCCAGCAGGGTGACAACGTGGGAAGGACCCCAGGCAGCCCAGCTGAGAATATGCTGGTGAGACCCAGGTAGAAGTTCCACGCTGGTGGGAGTGGGAACCTCAGGGTTCGGGGGTGGGTCCTGGCAGAGACTACTTTTAGGGGGCAGGACCTAACCCTGAGGTTTCCAGGCCAGTGCCTGCTGCCTGAAAGCTGAGGCCCCACCTTGGTCCATGGCCCCCAGCACTGTGAAGGAAGACTCCTTGGGAGGTTACCACCTGGTGTCCCAAAACCAGCCAGCCCTCCCCTCCCCTCAGTGCCCAGCACAGAGCACACAGCCAGTTCCCACCTCTGAGCCTGTGCGTCACAGCACCCAGGAATGCCCTCTTTCTAACTCCTCCTGGCCAAATCCTACAAGTCCTCCAAGGTTGTACCACTGTCCCTCCCCCACAGTAGCCCTCCCTGACCCTCCCAAGGTCCTCCTGCTGCTTGCTGCCTCATCTGGGTCTCCAAAGTCATGTGCTCAGTCACACTCTGTTAACTCCCCCTGACGTCCCATCCTCTTCTTTGCCCACCTATCCCTGGAAGAGCCTAACACCAATGTGGTGATAAAGAGTGAGTATTGTGGCCTGTCACCCTCCCAGGAGCAGCACCACTAGGACCTGAGAGTGGCCCTGACTTCAAGTCCTGGCTCTGTCTCCACCTCCAAATGGCTTGTAGACCTTGAGCAAAACAGCCCTCAACCCTCCCATGTATAAAATGGGGGTACACTGTGGGCTGAGGGGAGGAGGAGGACAGTCCCTGGGGGCTGCTTCCCTTCCCACCTCAGCCAGCCTAGGACTCCTTCACCTCCGTCCCCTGCTTGAATTCCAAATGACCCTGGGCTGCTTCCAAACCTCACACAAATCTTCTCACCTAACCCACACTGCAAATGGGGCAGCGAGACACAGAGATGGCAGGGACCTTGGCCAAGGTCATCCTGCAGGGACCCCAGCTGCCCCAGTTGCGTGACTGTGAGCAGTTGCTGGCCACGTGCCCCATCTCATCCGCCCACCTGCCCACCACATCTGCTGATGAGTCACCGTCACCTCGGCCAAGACAGTGAGACGTTGGGACTAGAGAGTCAAGGTCAGCCCAAGGGGACTGAATGTGTAGGTGGTGGGAGGCAGCAAGACGGTTTCCAGTCCCAGGAGAGCAGGTCTGGGGGTACAGAAGGGAAACTGAGGCTGAGGGGCAGGGACCTGCTCAAGGACCCACAGAGAGTCGGGGATTTGGGGTTGGCCTCTGTTTCCTGGCTGATGGATGTTCCTTTCGCTCCATCAGACCATTTCCCCAAGCAGGGACACAAGCCCGGCGGCCTTCACAATTATCCAGGCAATTAAGACAGGCAGATGGGCCTGCTGGATTGAACACCAAGCCGACAAGCAGAGACAATGCAGGGACATGAGCTGACGAGATCAGCCAGGTTCCGGAGGAGGCGCAAGCAAGGCTAATATGCAGTTGGGACATGCACCCAATGTGTGTGCCCAGAATCAGGGAGCACCTGGCCTGGTCTGCCCGCTCTGTCCTACTGAGAACCCCCCAGGCCCTGCACTCAACTGCAGGCTGTGCTCTGTAAGAAGGAACAGACAGGGTGGGGTAGAGGCAGAGGTGATGGCCAGGTGGGGAAGGCCTGCTCAGCCCGGAGCACAGGACCTTGCAGAGCCCCATCACTGCCTCTGCAGGGCTGTCCCTGGACAGGGGCAGCAGAAAGAGGGCAGAGATCTTGGGGAAGCCTGAAAAAAGCAGACCAGCAGCCACATACTGGGATCACGCGGGTCCCCTTGCTACCTGAATAAACTGAGGAATGCATCTGATTGGCCTTGGGTTTTGGCGTGGAGTGGGTTCAAATGCCATTTCCTTCCTAGGTGTGTAATCCTGGAAAGCAACTTCCTTCTTGAGACTCACTGTTCTCTGCTGCAAAATGGGGCTATTTCAATCACATGACAAAATACATGTGAAGTGCTTAGCACAGCAAGCGCCTGCCACACAGCAAGTGCTCGGTAAACGCTGGAGGAACAAAGCACAGGTCCAGAGGTTTGCTCCAGGCTGCTGGGATTCTGCAATTCCAGCAACAATTGTAGGACAACAGTTCATCCCTGGCTTCTCGATAAAGAAAGACATGCCATGGTCTCTGAGACACTGTGGCTGCTCTGAAATTCTGGTGCCCCGGGCAAGGAGGAGGGCAATGGCTTAGGAGTTGGCTGCTGGGCCAGCACTGGAGGGAGGGTGCTCATTTCCATGTTGGGAGTCAGATCTGAGACCCCAACGTGACTGCAAGGAGAAATGCCAGGAGTGGGATGTGATGTGGAGGCAAGTCAGAGGACAGCCTGGTTAAGGAGCAGAAGGAGGAAGTGAATGATTCGTCACAAATGTGCCCCATGGAGGGCACACAGGCAGACACAGTTCAGCAGGATAAGGACCATCTTGTTCCCTGTTGTATCCCTGGAGGGCTAGAACAGTACCTGACACACAATAGGTGTTCAATAAATATTAGTTGACTGAGTGAATGACACAGGCTATTCTCCTGCTTCAACATCCGTTGATTTTTGCCATCCTGGAGCCCTGGCTCCTTGCCTCTTGTCTGGACCCCACCCCAGCCTCGTCCTTGCAGCCCTACCTGTGGCAGCAGACCAAAGCCAGAGCCTATTCTAATACTCAAAGCTTTCCTCCATTCTCTCTGACTCAAGGACCTTCCATGGCTCCCCTTCACCCAGGACAGATTCCACCTCCACAGCTTCCCACCACCTCTAGCTTGACTCCCTTCTCTCCCCATACCCTTCACGTTGAAAGTTCTCACAGTTCCCTGAAGCAGATGTTTCAAACCTCCAGACATTTGCACAAGCTTTCCCCTGGCAAACTCCTACTCATCCTTAAAAATTCCACTTTGGGCCTCCCCTGACCTCTCTCAAGCAAAATCATTGCTTCCAGCTGGACGCCATGGCTCACATCTTTAGCAATCCCTAGCACTCTGGGAGGCTGGAGGCAGGTGGATCACTTGAGCTCAGGAGTTTAAGACCAGCCTGAGCAAGAGCAAGACCCTGTCTCTACTAAAAATAGAAAAACAAGCCAGGCATGTTGGTGGGCACCTATAGTCTCAGCTACTCAGGAGGCTGAGGCAAGAGGATTGCTTGAGTCCAGGAGTTTGAAGTTGCTGTGAGCTATAATGCCATAGCACTCTACCAGGGTGACAGAGTAAGACACTGTCTTAAACAAAATCTTTGCTTCCTTCTCCAGGCACTAACTGGACCCTCAAATCTCAGCTTGGGGGACACAGGAGTGGTATTACATGGTCATGTCACACCGGGATCCTCTTCAAGTAATCATAGGTTAAAAAAAACTCTGGAGTCTTACCTAGAAAAGATGGATAAAAGGAATACGGGCTGAAATCCCAAAACACCAGATGCTGGCATGGATAGGGAGAGAAAGGAACACTTCTACACTGCTGGTGGGACCGCAAACTAATACAGCCTTTCTGGAGAGAAGTATGGAGAACCCTCAAAGATCTAAAAGTAGGCCTTTCATTTAACCCTGCGATCCCATTACTAGGTATCTACCCAGAAGAACAAATCATTTTACCTAAAGACATTTGCACTAGACTGTTTATGGTGGCTCAATTCATAACTGCCAAGTTGTGGAAACAACCTAAGTGCCCATCAACCCCTGGATGGATCAACATACTATGGTATCTGTATACCCTGGAATATTATTCAGCCATTAAAAAGATAAAGACCTTACATCTTTTACATTTACCTGGAAATATATTCTTAGTAAAGTATAGCAAGAATGGAAAAATATCCAATGTACTCCATACTAAACAATTACATGCTCATAAGAACAATAAATCACTAATATAGTCCAGTCTGGAGGGTAGAGGGAAGCGGGAGGGGGAGGGGGGAGAACATTTGGCAGAAGGAGAGAGGGCATGAGGTGGGATCTCACCTAATGTGCACATACTCAAAAAAAAAAAAAAAAGGAATGCAGACTGGAAATGGGGAGATGTATCCCCAGGCCTTTAAAAATATATTTTGAAAAAGAATATACAAGAAACAGCTTTTCCACACTCTCCCCCCAAATCTCTTGACTCCTTCTCCCTTGAGCCTTCATATTCATGGACATTCAGGTTCATTTTATGAGCAAAACAAGTTCCTTGTGCCTCCCTTAGAGCCCCGTGAAGTGGAGAGATGTTAGGCAGGAGCCTGGCACACATCTGCACACAGTGTGTCCTCAACTAACCAGGCTGTACGCCTGTCTTTTTTTCTTTGCTTATTTCCTATTAAGAGCTTGCTGGTCCCAGAGGCAACTGCCCTGGGGACAATGGTATGTGTATGTGGGACAAGGAGTCAGGGTGGAAGGAGAGGAAGGAAGTGGCTGGAAGATGGAATTCAAAATTCCAGGAGTCCACTGCGTGCCCAACTTTTTCTAATTGTCACTGCAATCTCAAGGGGGTGTTCTTTCTTGGGCCCATTTTACTGATGAGGAACTGAGGTTCTGAGTAGCTCTTCAAGGTCACAAAGGGAGTAAAAGCCAGATGGGATCTGAACCCAGGTCTGTCTGAGCCAATGTAAGCATGTACTGCATCTCTAAGATGTAGAACTTGATCCCTGGCATTTAGTAGCCTGTCCTCCACATCCTGGGGAAACTTTAATTTGGTACAGCCCTGGGACGAGATGAGTTCAGCTATTCCTCCAGCCTGGGAGAATCCGACTGGGTTCTCAGGGTCTGCAGACGGGAAAGGGGGCTTCTCCCATGGTGGTGGTCCCTGATGTCCTCCAGGCATTGGCTGCTTTGTCCTTGTGGAAAGAGCCTTCAGGGCTCTCTGTGATGTCAGACCGACAGCTTCCCAGAGGCCAGTGCAGGACCTAGAGCCTTTAGCTGCTCCCCAGACCCCTCACCACTCCATGAGGTACCCCCCATGTAGGTGCCTCAGCGTCTAGAGTTATGAGGTCTCTGGCTAGAAAGAGCCTCCATATGTCATGTCAGCTATGTGGCCTTGGGTAAGTTACTTAACTTCTCTGTGCCTCAGTTTCCTTCTATGCACAATCAGAATAAGGGTAGAACTGATTTGTTGTGAGGAAGTAACAAGTGAATGCATTGCCTGGCGCGCGTTACTGTTGTTCATGTTAACAGCAGGTTTATTCTTAGTTCTCAGCCTAAAACGTACAGATTGAGAATCTACTACCTTCCTCCTCCCTCATGTTGTAGGTGAAGCAATGGCAGCCCATGAGGTCACAGGTGAAGCCTGTGGTCACACAGCCTGGGGGCTTAACTCCCAGCTCCAGACCCTTGTCCCTACCCTACCCTCACTCCAACCCTGAGGGTCTGGACATGTGTCCAGGGATGGGATGGCACTAGCATAGCATTCTGTCTTGCCCAGAGCGGGTCAGCCTTCACCTGCCCCTGCTCCCTACTTGTACACTTCTCTGGGCTCCCCAGAGCCCATCTACACACACACATACATAGAGGAACTCTCTCTCTCTCACACACACACACAGCACCCCTGCTGGCCTGCCCCACCTGGCCAGGCAGCCCCATGGCCTCAACAGGAAGGAGAGAAAAAGCCAGAGGAGATTTACCCGACAAGGGGATGGGGTGATGGGAGGGAGACAGAGAGAGGCCATGACAGAGACCCAGGAAGAGAGACAGAAGAATAGGACAGAAAGACACAGAGACAGAGTGGGGCTGTGAGAGGACAGAGACAGAGCCTGGGGTCGGGGGAGAGACAGATGAAGAGACCCAGAGAGAGTGCGAGATCCAAAGAGATGGAGAGAGGAAGAAAGAGAGGGCTGGGGCAGAGACCCAGAGGGAGCAAGAGACCCAGCCACAAGGAGAAACGCAGTAAGTGAGAGGGGTCAGAGGGAAGGTGAACGGAGCTGGTGATGAAGCCCGCACAAGTCCCTCTGGGTCTCTCAGCCTGAGCCTTCTATCCAGACCCGCAGCCCCAGGGCGCCTAGTGCCCCAGGGCCGGGCGCAAAGCCCCTGGCAGAGCAGAAGGGCCGCCCGTGCCCGTCCCCCTCGGTCGGTACCTTTGGGACGCCGCCTCACCACGCCCAGCCGCCACTTGAGCGACACAGCCAGCATCGCGCCCCTCCTGCCCGCGGGCCGTGCCAGGGGACCAGAGCGCAGCTTGCGCCGGGTTTCCCGTGCGCCTGGAGCCCGACAGTCCTGTGCTCCGGAGCTGCCAGCGCTAACTGGCAGAGGCTGGGCGCTCCCTGCCTCCGCCCTCCCGGAGTTGCTAAAATAGATTATCTCCCCGGAGCCAGCGGCGGTGGCATCGGTTGCGTCAAGGCCCCCTCCCTCCACTGCAGCCCGGCCTGGGGAGTGCGATCCTGGGAAGTTGTGGACCCTGCTACTGGACCTTTTACTGAAATCTACCATCTCTCCTCCCCTCTTCCATGGGGTAGCTGTTTGATGCTTCTAGCCCTTGCACCTGCCGTCCTGTCCACCTGGAATGTCCAGCAGGGCTCCAACTGAACTCTGGGATCAGCCTTCAGATCCCTACCTGCTGGAAGTGCTTGACTGATGGATCCCAAGAAAGCAATTCTTACTAGGTTGAGATTGTCTAACTTCCCCCAAGACTGAGAGCTCCTGAGACAAGGATAGGGGTTCACTTGTCCTGTGTCTAGAGCAGGCAGCACAGGGCCAGATATGTGATGGGTCACCAGTGTGGAATGATGCCATTGACAAGTCCCTTCCATTCTAATCCCTACAACTAACCTCATTTGTAACATGAGGATGATTGGAGAAGCCACCCAACTGGGTAGATGGGGAGTTGTGATGTGATGGACTACTTGTGAGTACTCCCGGCACTCAGCGAGAGCTCAGTACACATATGAGACATCCTTTCCTATTTCATACACGGTTAGCTTTCTCTCTGGGCCCCCAATCGGGCCCCTGAATTTTGTTAGGGCAAGTTAGGGGAAACAGGCAGAGGGTTAGCAACCTGCTTGGGGTCACAGAGCACATACATTGCAGAGGTATGTGTGCTATACCTAGATGCCCAGGCTTCTACCCTCTGTCCACCAAGACAGGTGCTCGGGCTTCTTCCATCTTTTAACTTTGCAAACCATCATCTTTTAACTTTGCAAACCATCTTTTTCCCGTATGCCGGATCCAGGATACAGACCACACACACCACTCAGGATTCACGGCTGCCACAGAAATCAGGGTGTGAAGCAGCAGTGTGGGCCCCCCTTGAGAAAGGTGGAGGTTTCTCCTACATGCAGAACTCTTGCCAATTCCCATTACTCTGCAATAATCCCACATCCAGGCTTTGGCCCTGTGTTCACTCAATGCAAGATTCCTACAATGGAAGAAGGACAGGGCAATTTTAGGTAAACAGATTGGGCAATTAATAAAAATGAATTACACAGCGAGAAAGTGATTCCCTTCTCAATTATCTCCCAGCCCTTCTGATTCCATGCAGGAGTCTCCTTTTGTTTCTACCACGCTTTTAATGACTCCCTGAAATGTGTGGATTAACCATTTTAAACAAAGAGAGAGCAGGCCCCAGGCTCACAGCTCCCCACAGAAAGTGGGCTCCAGCCAAATGTATCAGGGCAGTACTTGTTGGCAGAGGGCGGGTCTTACGCTGACTCATTGGGAAATTCTGTCTCTTCATCCTTCAGGGGTGGGTGGCAGAGATTGCTCAGGGCAAGACCAGGAGGCAGGAAGTGGACGTTTGAGCAAGATCACTGGCCCCTTCCTGAGACCTGAGGACATCAGGAGAGCTGCCCCACTGCCACAGGCCCTGTCCCACCCCCACTGGAAGCCTCTCCTCAGCAGAAGCAAGGCTTAGTCTCTTGAGGAACAGCAAAATTCCAATTTAGCTGTGCAAACAAAAAGCAAGGAAAGAAATCAAAGAACACAGGC
>CAUYQV010184841.1:0-23372 GCA_963574575.1 Galagoides demidoff
TTTTTTTTTTTTTTTTGAGACAGAGCCTCAAGCTATCCCCCTGGGTAGAGTGCCATGGCATCACAGCTCATAGCAACCTCCAACTCCTGGGCTCAGGCGAGTCTCCTGCCTCTGCCTCCCAAGTAGCTGGGACCACAGGCGCCCACCACAACGCCTGGCCATTTTTTGGTTGCAGCCATCATTGTTGTTTGGCGGGCCCGGGCTGGGGATTCGAACCCTCCACCTTAGGTGTAGATGGCTGGCGCCTTAGCCGATTGAGCCATAGGCGCCGAGCCAACTAATTGTTTTATATAGTCAATGAATATTTAAATTTAACTTTATATTTCCCTTTCTTTTTACTAAGCATTCATTCATTCTGAGGTCATTTTCATTCTTTCTAAAATAAATCTTTCAGAATTTCCTTCAGTGTGGGTCTTATAACAGGCGTTGTTTGTTTTGTCCCAGGAATATTGAAATAGTACATACAACATAGCAGAAAGATTCAGTGGGCTCCAACTGGTGTTTTGAAATTCATCCTAACTGTAGGCTAAGTGACCTGCACTTTGGATATACTGCCAAATTTTAAAGGCTTCAGCATTTCCTTAGTACTTCACTGATCTGATCCTGGGCTAAGACCTCAGGGATGTGATTCTCTCTCCTTTCTCTCTAGTCGTCCTGCAGCTTGATGGATACCTCTCCCTGGGCCTCCCTAAATCCACTTCATGGGATGTATAACATGGCCTGCTAACTTGTTGAAGGGCTGCTTGCTGGGAATAATGGCAGTCTTTTCACATACATGCTTGTTTGTGTGCAAGTCATTGCCCAGGCACATTTCGTACTTCTTGGTGATGACCTGGGCTGCCTTCTTCACAGTTTTTTGTGAGCGCAGCCCATGCTGGCAGGTCCTTGGTGAAAGGGCAAGTTTTGTTTGTTTGTTTGTTTGTTTGTTTATTCTGAAAATATCTTTAATTTACCCTCATTCTTGAGTAGTCATTACTTTCTGTAGACAACTTTTGTCCATTGGCTGCTTAAAAGAGTTTGTCTTTGGTGTTTACAGTTTGATTTAGATGTATCTTTGTGTGAATTCCTTTTTATTTAATCCTACTGAGGATTTATTGGGGGATAAACTCTTCAGTATTTCTTCTCTTTTTATCTCTTCGTGCATTCTGGGTGATTTTTTTACTGATATTTTTGTTTAATTTTGTGCCTGCCAGGTTTAATAATTTGTGTAATAACCTTTCTTAATTTCTGTTTATAATATTTTTTTTTTTGAGACAGATCCTGAAGCTGTAGCTCTGGATGGAGTGCTGTGGCATCACAGCTCACAGCAACCTCCAACTCCTGGCCTAAGTGATTCTCTTGCCTCAGCCTCCCAAGTAGCTGGGACTACAGGCGCCCACCGTAATGCCTAGTTATTTTTTGGTTGTAGTTGTCATTGTTGTTTGGCAGGCCCGGTCTGGATTCTATCCTGCCAGCTCTGGTGGATGTGGCTGGCACCTTAGCCACTTGAGCTACAGGTGCTGAGCCTATTTATAATTTTTATATACTATATTTCATTTCTAAAAGTTCTGCTTGGTTCTTTTTAAAATACTTATTTGGTTATTTTTGACCCACCCTTTTTTCCTTGATTTTGATAGTCTCTTTTACTTTTTTAAATGTGATTATATTTTGTATCCAGTAATTCTAATGCCTGTAGCCTTTTTTTAAAAAAATTTATTTTTCAGACTTGTGATATATTTCCTTTGAGTTCTGTTGTGATTTTTTTATTAAGAGCTATTAGTCAGATCATTGTTTGCAGCATTTAGAGAGGAATATGTGTTTTGTGGTACCTGAAAATACTATCAGCCTAGAGTTAGACGGGTTGAGTATATTCCCTAATCCAGAAATCTAAAATCCTCCAAAATCTAAAACTTCTTGAGCACTACCATAACACTCAAAGGAAATGCTCATTGGAACATTTTGGATTTTGGAAATTGGGGTTAGGCATACTGAACCATTAAGTATAATGCAAACATTTTAAAATCCAAAACACTGCTGGCCACAGGCATTTCAGATCAGCAATACTCAGTCTGTATTTAACTTCTTGGCTTGGAGTTTTCCCGGTTAGTTGACAATTCCAGAACCTTTCAGACTTAGGGGAAAGCTGTCTTATGAGTAAGAATTGTTAAGGGAGATGTTTCTCTATTTTACCCAGAGCCCAGGCTGAGACAGGGAAATAGTTTCCTTATAGTTCTCCCTTAAAGATGGGAGAGAGCTTTTTCCTAATTAATTCTAAGCTTTTGCTTTCCATTTCTTTCATGTCTCTGCTAACACATAAAGTGGTATTTGTCCAGCAGCACACTGAGAAAACTGGGAGGACATTTTGAGCCTTGGGTAAAGGATATTACAGCTGCAGGCAGCGGGTTTGGAGCTCTGGCCACTCAATGTGCTGTGCATTCTCCCTGAGAACTAATACCATATCTGATTCATTTTAGAATAAAGTGTAGTAGGCAGACTGGTGCTGCTCCATGACCTTTTTTGTTACTAGCCCATAAGAGGTATTTGTAGGTGAATGTACATCAGCTATAACTGCATTACTAAAAATATTGTTTAATTAAGCTCAATTTGGGGGGTAGCAAAATTTCATTAACGAATGAAGCAGTGATTTGCATTCTGTACTTAATTTTCTTACCTCCTCAAAAAACAGTAGCAGTTTGCACACCTACTACATTTCAGGCCTCCAGGGATCCGAAAATACCATCAGAATAGTCTAGCTTACTTCTGGCTTTCAGCTACAGAATTTTGTTTTTTCTACAACTTTTCTGCTTGCTTAACAAAAGAAAGTTTGCTTCTGTTTTTAGATTCTTTATATTGGGAGGCTTTTAAGGTTCTCTTCAATAGGTTTTATATAAGAGAATGTTCATTTGTTTGTTTTTGCTACTTTGAAAAATTCACCTAATTTGGGAGATTGAGGCAGAAGGATTGTTTGAGCACAGGAATTTGAGACCAGCCTGGGCAACGTAGCAAGACCTCATCTCCACAAGTTAAGGGCGGTACCTGTGACTCAGTGAGTAGGGCACTGGCCACATATACCGAGGCTGGCGGGTTCAAACCCAGCCCTGGCCAAACTGCAACAAAAAGATAGCTGGCGTGGTGGGTGCCTGTAGTCCCAGCTACTTGGGAGGCTGAGACGAGAATCGCCTAAGCCCAAGAGCTGGAGGTTACTGTGAGCTATAACACTACAGCACTCTATGAGGGCAACAAAGTGAGACTGTCTCCAAAAAAAAAAAAAAATTAAAGTTGAAAATTAGCCTGGTGTGATAATGCAAGCCTGCAATTGTAGCTATTTGGGAGTGAGAGGTGACTTGAGCCAGGAGTTTGAGGTTATAATGAGCTATGATCATGCTACTGTACACCAGCCTGAGCTGAGACCCTGTCTCTTAGAAAGAAAAAAAAGAAAAATTGTTTAAAGTTGCAGTAATTAAGTTGGAGTGAGGTAGTACTCTATTAAGAATTGTCACCCAGTTGGTTTGTTGTTGTTGTTGTTGTGGTTAAAAGTATAAAACTTACCATCTTAATCATTTTTAAGTATATGGTTCCAAGTAGTTCAAGTATATTCACATTGTCATGAAACATCTCCAGGTGGTTTTTCATCTTGAAGATCTAAAACTATACCTATTAAATAACACTCCCTTTTTCCCCCTCGCCCCAGCCCCTGGTAACCACTATACTTTCTGTTTGTATGAATTTTACTTCATACCTTGTATACATAGAATCATGTAGTACTTGTTATTTTGTGACTGGCCTGTTTCACTTAGCATAATGGTCTAAGGTTCATCCATGTTGTACCTTTTGACAGGATTTTTTTTTAAGGGTGGATATGAGCCCATAAGTTTAGCACATCAGTGTATTCATTCCACTGTTGAACATGTGGATTGCATCTACCTCTTGGCTCTTGTGACTAGTACTGCTGTGAACATGGGCATGCACATATCTCTAGGAAACTCTACTTTGATTTTTTTTTTTTTTTGAGACCATCACGCTGTCCCCTTGGGTAGAGTGCTGTGGCATCAAGCCCACAGCAACCTCAAACTCCTGGGCTTTTAAGTGATTATCTTGCCCCTGCCTCCCAAGTAGTTGGGACTACAGGTATCCGCCACAACACCTGGCTATTGTTTGGCAGGCCTGGGCTGGATTCAAACCTGCCAGCTCAGATGTATGTGGCTGGAACCTTAGCTGCTTGGGCCACAGGCGCCGAGCCTCTACTTTAAATTTTTTTGGATAATAAATACCCAGAAGTAGGATTGCTGGGACATGTGATAGTTCTGTTTTTAATTTTGGAGGAGGGGCTTCTGTACTGTTTTCTGTAGCAGAATTCACCACAAGTGGATAAGGGTTCCAATTTCTCAGACATGATTCAAAATGCTTGATACTTTCTTTCTTCTTTTTTTTTAAATAGTTGCTGTCCTAATAGATATGATGTGATATCTCATTGTGGTTTTGATTTGCATTTCTCTGATGATAGTCTTTGCTACTCTTGTCAAAATCATTTGACTGGATATTCAAGGCTTTATTTCTGAGGGAAAGGAAGATTCCCTCTTGTTCTTTTCCATTGGTCTACATGTCTGTCTTTATGCCAGTTCCATGCTGTTTTGTTACTGTATTTTGCTTACTATATTTGAAGTCAGGGATTTGGAGACCTCCAACTTTGTTCTTTTCTTTTATGGTTCTTTTGCCTATTTGGGGCCCCCTTGATATTCCACAGGAATTTTAGGGTGGATTGAAAAGCCATTGCTATTTTGATAAGAATTGTCCTTGAATCTTTAGATCACTTTGGGTAGTATTAACATGTTAATATTATGTCTTTTAAATCCATGAACATGGACTGTCTCTCCATTTATTTTTGTGTTTAAATCTTTCAGCAGTGTTTTATAGTCTTCAAAGTATGTGTGTCCTTGGTTAAGTTTATTCCTAAATATTTTATTCTTTTTGATATTGTAAGTGGAATTGTTTTCTTAATTTCCTTTATGGATTGTTTACTGTTCATTTATAGGAATACAACTGATATTTGTGTTTGATTTTGTATCCTGCAACTTTGCTGATTTTGTTTATTGGTTCCAATAGTATTTTTGTGGAATATTTAGAGTTTTCTATGTGTCAGTTGATGTCATCTGTGAAAAGTTACCTTGATCCTTTCCAATTTGAATCCCCTTTGTTTCTTTTTTCTGCCTAATTGCTCTGGCTTGGATTTGATGTACTATGTTGAATAGAAGTGGCCAAAGCACATGTCCTTGTCTTATTCTTGATCTTAGAGGAAAAGCTTTCAGTCTTTCGTCATTGAGTATGATGTTAGCTGTGGGCATTTCTTAAACACTTTTTATTATGTTGCTGTTGTTTCCTTCAATTCCTACTTTGTTAAGTGTTTTTGTTTTTGAAATCATGAAATGGTGTTGTATCTTGTCAAATGCTTTTTCTGCATCAATTGATATAATTGCATAGCATTTATGTTTCATTTTGTTAATGTGTATGATACTGATTTTTGTATGTTGAATTTGTCACCATATTTTACATTATTTTAAAAATACAACTGTTGGCGCAGCGCCTGTAACTCAGCAGCTAGGGCACCAACCACATACACCAGAGCTAGCGGGTTCGAATACGGCCCAGGCCTGCCAAACAGCAATGACAACTACAACCAAAAAACAGCTGAGTGTTATGGTGGGTGCCTGTAGTCCCAGCTACTTGGGAGGCTGAGGCAAGAGAATTGCGTAAGTCCCAAGAGTTGGAGGTTGCTGTGAGCTGTGATGCAATGGCACTCTACCAAGGGCAACAGCTTGAGACACTGTCTTTAAAAAAAGAAAACAACTATTGTAGAGAATAGATACGATGATTAAGTTATGTGCAGTGCAGTCATGCTGTATGAGACATAAGTGGCACAGAGTTGATTCTGCTGGTTTCTATTAATTATAAACCTTTACTATATGTGGTAGTTTTTATTAGTAAGCTAAGTAGTTTCATTTTTCCATTGCATGACAAAAACTTTTTGCCTAAAGGGATAACTAGAGACCAATAAAATGAATGGTGAATAACCATTACAAACTGTAGTTAATGGTCTGTATCATAAAATGGAAGTTTGCAAATTTTTTAGTTTTTAGAACCCCTCTGACACTTCTAATTATTGAGAATCACAAAGAATTTTTATTTGGTTTATATTCATATTTTGATAATTTTTAAAATTAAAAAATTTTTACTAAAATTTACTAAATCACTTATAAGAACAGTAAAACCAAACGTGTTAATGAAAATAACTATTTTTTTTAAGAAATAGATTATAGGCATTGTTTTACATTTTTATAAGTGATTTTAATGTCTTAGTTAAGATATTTGTATCCTCAAATCTGCTCTTACATTCAGTCTGTTGCATTAAATTGTTTGAATTAAAATAATGTAAAGTCAATCTGGCCTCACAGACGTGCAGTTGAAAAAGGGAGACTCTTTCGAACCTCCTAAAAGAGTCTCAGGGATCCTTGGATCACATTTTTAGAACTGCTGTTGTATAGGAATTAAAGACTTAAACATCCCAGAAACCTCTACCTTTACTGCCTTCAGGCTTTATTTCTGTTAGTGTTAACCTCCACATTGCTAAATAACATGGCTATTCTGCTATTTCAAAACGTTTTAACTTTATATATTTTGATTTCCTATGGTCATAATTTAGGACTAAGTACATAGCTTTTCTTGCTTCTCATTTCTCTTCTTTCCAAATTCATTGGTAGGCTATCTCTTACTTCAGACAATACGTTCTGTTTCTGTTTCCATCAAAAATAGATGATAGTGCCTCGGCGCCAGCCACATATACCTAAGGTGGCGGGTGCCTGTGGTCCCAGCTACTTGGGAGGCTGAGGCAGGAGACTCGCTTGAGCCCACGAGTTGGAGGTTGCTGTGAGCTGTGATGCCATGGTACTCTACCCAGGGGGATAGCTTGAGGCTCTGTCTCAAAAAAAAAAAAAAATAGATGATATCTCTTTATTTTAAGAATCTTGAAACTCTTGTGCTTTCTCTACCTCATCTCCCAATGTAAGCCATAATTTTACATTATGTTCTATAATCACAGTTTATCTTTTATAATTTATTTTCTTTTTTAATTAATTAATTTTTTTATGAGACAGAGTCTCACTATATTGCCCTTGGTAGAGTGTGGTGCCATCACGGTTCGCAGCAACCTTCAACTCTTGGGCTTAAGCGATTCTTTTGCCTCAGCTTCCCAAGTAGATGGGACTACAGGAGCCAGCCACAATGCCCAGCTATTTTTTTTTGTTGTAATTTTGTCATTGTTGTTTTGGCAGGTCGGGGCTGGGTTCAAACCTGCCAGCCCGGGTATATATGGCAGGCACCCTAGCTGCTGAGCTATGGGCGCTAAGTCATCTTCTGTAATTTATGTTGATTCTAAAACTTTAAAGCAAAGCCCGTTTCATTATTATGATTGTGTCAATAGTATTTACTGTGGAGCCAAGTTCTATGATTATAATGTCTAATGTGTTCTTTGTCAACCCTATGCTACTTAATAGAGTATCCTCCTAAACTTAAGCTTAAAGGAATTTTTTTCCTTTTTATACCGTATTAATTGCTCAACTGTGAAGTCTTTTACCAGGATCATGCCTTTCTTGAGCACTTTTATATTTCCTTTAGTCTTTCATTACCTAAAATCTTATCAGTGACTTGATCATGTTTTAAGATTTTTCTAGACTCCTTGTTTACTGTCTGTTGGGTCTAGTCCCCTGTTTTCTCTGGATGCCTTTCACAGAGTCTTCTGTCAGTCCTTCCTTTAATTTATTGCTCTCTGGGCCTGCTGCACCTAAGCTTTCATCTTTGTTCACTGTTTGCATGATCTTATGTTTTCTTAGTTTACTTTTTATTTAGCTGAAACACATCTTCATGTAGCTTCCTAAGAAAACATATGTAGGAGGTAAGCTCCTTCTGTCCTTGAATGTCTAAAAAATTATGATTCTGCCTCCACAGTTTGGCTGAGTACAGCATTCTAAATTAATAATCATTTCTCTTGAATTTTGAAGATACTACCTTATTGTCTTCTAGTCACTACTGTTAGTGGTAGGAAGTCTAATTTGCATTTATTTGTAGATGACCAGACTTTTCCCTCTCTGGAGAATTAAATGGTCTTTTTGTCTTGAGGTATTAAAAAATGATGTGTCCCTGGGTTTTGTTCTTTAATTCTATTTTGCAGTACTGTGGGCCCTTGGATTTGAAAACATGTGATTCCCTTTAGGAGTGGGAAATTTCTCTTTGCTTTTTCTTTTTTCTTTTTTTTTTTTTTTGAGACAGAGTCTCAAGCTGTTGCCCTGGGTAGAGTGCTGTGGCATCATAGCTCACAGCAACGTAAAAAAAAAAAAAAAACTGTTGGGCTTAAGTGATTCTCTTACCTTGGCCTCCTAAGTGCTGGGATTATAGGCATGAGCCACTGAGCCCAGCTCTCTTTGTGTTTTCCTTTTCTTCCTGACAAGTTCTTACTATGTTGCCCTGGCTGGTCTCAAACTTCTAGCTTCAAGTTATATTCTGGCCCCCATTTCTCAGACTGGTGGGATTATAGGCAAGCCACCACACCAGACTGTCTGTTTAAAAAAGGGAGGGTGGGGGCAGTAAGGCTCAGTGCTTGCAGCTAGGGCTCCAGCCACATACACCAGAGCTGCCAGGTTCAGATCAGCCTGGGTCTCCCAAACAACAATGACAACTACAACCAAAAAATAGCTGGGTGTTGTGGTGGGCACCTGTAGTCCCAGCTACTTGGGAGCCTGAGGCAAGACAATCTCTTAAGCCCAAGAATTTGAGGTTGCCATGACCTGTGACACTCTACAGAGGGTGACATAGTAAGACTCTACCTCAAAAAAAAAAAAAAAAAGGCAGTAAGATGCCTGCAAACTCACTTCAGTAAGGCCTCTGGCTCACTTTTTGACCATTAATAATTTCCTAGATATTTTACTTTCCTTCCCCCCCCCCAGGGAAATACCCTTCTGTTTTACCTGACTCTTGTATTATTTGGTTTGTCTCAATTTAAAACTGACTGAAGCTAATTAGATTTTATTCACAAAGGATGTTAATCTGCATAGGAGCTTCTGCTATACTGGATGCTTAGTAAATGAAAGTCTTCTCCTATTTTCTAAGTGTTTCTATCTAAGACTTGGGGTTTTATTCGTGTTCTGTTTTATTAAAGAAATTTTTTTGTGTGTGTGCAGTTTTTGACCAGGGCTGGGTTTGAACCCGCCACCTCTGGCATATGGGGCAGGCGCCCTACTCCTTTGAGCCACAGGCGCCGCCCCCTATTAAAGAAATTATTTAAAGACAGTTAAGTTCTACTTGGTGTGTAGGGAGATAACACCTTTTATTTTAATACTCTAAACAAATACCTTAATTTGAACTTTTGTTTTGTTTTAAGACAGTCTCATTTTGTTAACCTCAGTAGAGAGCTATGGTGTCATTGATCACAGCAACCTCAAATTCTTGGGCTAATGTGAGTCTCTTGCCTCAGCCTCCTAAGTATCTGAGACTACAGGTGCCCACTACAACACCTGGCTATTTTTAGAGACAGGAGTCTCACTCTTACTCTGGCTGGTCTCAAACCTGTGAGCTCAGGCAATCCACCTGCCTCAGTCCCCCAGAGTGCTAGGATTACAGGCCTGAGCCACTGTGCCTGGCCTGACTTGAACTAATTTGAACTTCATTTGACCTGAGTTTTTAAAAGTAAATTTGCACTTAGACTTAGCCACTCGATGGCTAATTGAATTAGTATAGTGGTGTCATAGATCTATTACATGATGTACATGTAATCTACATCATGTAATAGGTAGTGTTCTAAGGATATTTAAGGGAATTATCCAGATGGGTATGAGGATAACAAAACCAGGGAATCTTTAATCTGAACAGCAAGCAGTTGGCTCCCCTATCTCCTGGCCCATTAGAAATTGGAACTGAATTATCATTTGTGTTGCTTTTGATAGAGGATATGGTTCAGTCCAATTGATGGGTAAAAAGAGATCTGGCTATGCAAAGCAGGGTTAGGGTAAGCAGACTCGGGGGTCTGTATATAGCAATAGTTCTCAACCTATGGGTCGTGACCCCTTTGGGGTTGAACGACCCTTTCAGAGGGGTTGCCTAAACACATCCTGTATATCATATTTACATTACGATTCATAACAGTAGCAAAATTACAGTTATGAAGTAGCAACGAAAATAATTTTATGATTGGGGGTCACCACAACATGAGGAACTGCATTAAAGGGTTGTGGCATTAGGAGGGTTGAGAACCACTGGTATATTGCTAAATGCACTGGCATCTTTTTAATCTGGTTCCTGAGATGACTTACTGTATAATTTAACGTTCAGACTAAGACACTTAGGAGAGTGAAAGTGAGTACTATTAATAATTGCCCTGGGGCAGTGGGCATAAATCAGAGCATATGGTCATTCCTAAGTCACATGGACTTTGGGGATTAGGATCAGTGGTGGTAAAAGTCAAAATGTCTGCTTGGTTGACTTGACACTCCCATTCCTAATTTTTGTCCTATAGGACAAATTTTGTAGACCAAGAAATGTGGACAGAAAATGGATGAGTAGTGGTAGAATGAATACAGAAAGAGTATAGGAATTCAATATTTATCTGAGTTTATACATAACCAGTATTCCTCTTGTGCAGTGGAGTCTGGATATATAAAACCTTTTTTTGTTTGTTTGTTTTTACAGTTTTTGGCCAAGGTTGTGTTTGAACCCACCACCTCTGGCATACGGGGCCAGCTCCTGTAGCTCAAGTGGCTATGGTGCCAGCCTCATACTCCAGAGCTGACAGGTTTGAATCCAGCCCAGGCCTGCCGAACAATGACTACAACCAAAAAATAGCTAGGTGTTGATAAATAAAAATAAAATCTTAACCTAGTAGTACATGTGAAAAACAAGTTCACAGGTGTATTTCTAATTTAAGTACTGTATAATTTTTCACTTCTAGGAATTTTGAAGAAATATAACATGTTATTGGCATTTTCTCTTAAGGATATGGAATTGTTTATAGAAAATTTTAATCCAAATTAATTTCCACTAACATTAATTAATTAATTTACATTAAATCCAGATGTCAATTTTCCTTTTCCTGACTTATTGGCATATATGTAGAAAATTCTGATTTTATTCCAAATCAAAATTAAAAGTTTCTTTACATTTCATTCTAAGTTGTTGGTTTTTGTTTTGTTTTTCTTTTTCATATTGGGCTGCCACCCTGTAACTTCCATCTGTTGGTTCTAGTTATGTTCTGTGCAGCAGCATAGAGTGTCTTCTATTTCAAGGCAGCTGTCACCTTTTCTAGACTGAATTCTCCAGCTCCTCCTCTTTTTACATGAAATAAAACCCATTATCTGTAAGCTTTAGTTTGATTTCATATGGACACAGTCTAGTTTATCAGTGTTTTCTATAACACAGTTAAAATATGGTCCAAAACTTTAATTTTATACCATGAATCTATGGTACTACACATACCAGTACAAAGCACCCTGTGCTATATAACCCACGAATCAGATATTCTGGTTTATTAGTGCAGCTTTGGCTTTTTTTTTTTGTCTTAGCTATTCTTAACTGTTGGCGCATATTAAAAGTTGTGGTCAGCTAAAACCTATTCGCTAAATAACTGTTGGGGCTGTCCTTTTTTTAGAAGGTGTTTCTGCTTTAGTGCAATGGAGCTTTAGCAAGTGGAATTGAGTGTATTACTCAGAGAACCTAGAACAAGAAATACATTTTCATATGCTAAATTCTGTAGGCTTTTCCTTATATGTGACATTAAACAATTTAAGTTAAACACATTGCTCTTTAGGTACTTCAGGTGGATATTCACTTGATCACTGTTTTGAGAAAAAAAAATTGCCTCTTTAAGGTTGGTTATACAGTAGAACCTCCATAGTTGACCATGTCTCTGGATTGACCATCTCCTTAAGTTAGAGTCTTAACTTTGTCACCCTCGGTAGAGTGATGTGGCATCACAGCTCACAGCAACCTCCAGCTCTTGGGCTTAGGTGATTCTCTTGCTTTAGCCTCCTAAGTAGTTGGGACTATAGGCTCCCGCCACATTGCCCAGCTATTTTTTTGTTGCAGTTTGGCCAGGGCCAGGTTTGAACCTACCACCCCCTGGGTATATGGGGCTGGCACCCTGCTCACTAAGCCACAGGCGCTGCCCAACTTGTCCTAACTTTCATAGACCAGACATGCACCACATGTACTCAAAGGAAGTTCCTTACATTGACCAGTTTGTTATAGTTCCTTGGATGGTCAACTTACAGAGGTTGCAAAGTATTCAACTTAGGTCTTTCATAACATACAGAAATATATATATATATATATTTTGAGACAGAGTCTCAAGCTATCCCCCTGGATAGAGTGCCATGGCATCAGAGCTCATAGCAACCTCCAACTCTTGGGCTCAAGCGAGTCTCCTGCCTCAGCCTCCCAAGTTGCTGGGACTACAAGTGCCCGCCACAACGCCCGGCCATTTTTTGGTTGCAGCCATCATTGTTGTTTGGTGGGCCTGCCACCTTAGATGTATGTGGCTGGCGCCTTAGCCACTTGAGCCACAGGCGCCAAGCCTAGAAATATATTTTTAAGAGAAAAGTAAATTTATATAATCAAATACTGGCTAAAAGCTAGAAAATTTACCTAAAATAATAGATATTTCATTGTAGGTTTGTACCCTAGAGCAAGACACTTCAACTTCAGTACTGTCTACAGATACACTTAGTTAAATTCTCTGTTGTGGAGGGCTGTTCTATGCATTGAAGGATATGTGATGACATCTCTGGCCTCTGTCCACTAGATGCCAGTAGCACATGGTACCACCACCTTCTCGGCAGTTTAATCATCAAAATTATCTCTAGATAATAGCCATATGTCCTCTGGGGGCAATATCTCCACTAGTTAGAACCACTGTCTTAGAATAGCAGAAATGCTTTTTGAATCAGCTGATCAATGGTTTCTACCTTAAAAGTTTTCTATAATTGGGGTTAAAATACACAAATACAATATTTTTCTTATGCTTTTTTTAGAGATGTTTTAAATTATAGAACATGATAAAGAACTTTGTTATATGCATACAATAGTTTTGTAAATTTGTTATCCTAGTTTGTTGTCATCAGTTGCTTTGCAGTATGATCTGTGACCTGAAATAATACATATACCTATATAATGTATGTGTATTAAGATTAAGGGAGAAAAATTATAGAATAATAAATACGGTATTGAGTAGGAGGTTGATTGAGTTTAATTAAATACTTGGGCTTTTGTAGTCCATGATTATATTACACATTAAAAACAAATGTGCTTTTTGGTTAATAAATAACTTTTCATTCAAGTTATTTATTCCTGGATTTTAAAATTCTTTTATATTTATTCTTCTGCTCCACAATGTAGCCAGCAGCCAGCTTCGGGTGTAGCCTATTCTCATCCAACTACAGTTGCTAGCTACACTGTCCATCAGGCTCCAGTGGCTGCTCACACAGTTACTGCTGCTTATGCACCAGCAGCCGCCACAGTTGCAGTTGCCAGGCCTGCTCCAGTAGCTGTGGCAGCTGCTGCAACAGCTGCTGCTTACGGAGGCTACCCTACTGCGCACACAGCAACTGACTATGGTTATACCCAGAGGCAGCAAGAAGCACCACCACCGCCACCTCCAGCTACTACACAAAACTACCAGGTAAGAAAACTACTGGTCCCAACATCCTTAATATGCAGGCCTCAGTGGCCTCACTATATAATGCAGGCATGCTTAAACTACGGCCTGCCTAGGACATTTATCCTCCCCAGATGTTTTTGCTGCTGCTGCCTGTCCTGCTTAGCAGCTAACTCGTCCTGGGGCCTGCAGTCTGGCCCTCCAACAGTCTGAGGGACAGTGAACTGACCCCTTATTTATAAAGTTTGAGGGCACCTGGTATAATGTAATGCTCAAACCAGTGCTTCCCAGACTGAGTCTTTCAAAATATACAAGGGCTGGCCAGAAAGTATCCAGAGATGTATATCTTTTTCACATTACATGCTTGGATACTTTCTGGACAGCCCTATACATCTAGTGATGGAAGGGACATAGTCCAACAATTTAAGGTCTTTTGCAGTAAGCTTTATATTAATAATTCTCCCTCCTTTCCCCTGTCTATTTCATTGTATTATATATACCTATGTTTAATTTTTAAAAGGTTTTACATTAATTCCTGGATAAATAATTTAACCTTAATTTTTTTAAACAAATTAAGACAGAAAAGATGTCCCTTGTTTGTACTATGGCATTGTTTATCCATTTGAAACACAAGTATCCTATTTTGAGAATTCTGAGCTTAAACTGTAGGGCAAACATATTACATATGTTCTTGAAACTTAACCAAAGCTAGAAATTCTGTTGTCTGTACGTTTATCCTGTCAAGATGTTCTTTTTTAGTATATAATATAACAAATATTAATTATGGCTTTTATTCATCCAGTTGCCGCTTGTTTAGTCTTATGGAAATTATAAATTCTCATTACAGTGTTATATTTTAAAACAATACTAGTTTACTAATTGTTTATTTAGATAAATTTGGTCTTAATTTCTTCAATCCATTTCTTACTGGTTTGCTTTTAGGATCTGTATTTTAAATGTAGATCCTTTTGGGCTTTCCCTGTTTTTTTACATTCTTTCTAGAGCATAAGAATTTACTTTGTGAAGAAAGAAATTGAAATATGAATTAACAGTATTAGTATTTGCTATTAATTTTTGGGAAATTACTAAACTTAGAATTACTTTTTGTGATGTGATTATGTTTCATTATGTCCAGAGATAGAATATGATAAATTTTATTATTTTTAATATGATCTATGAAGCCCCCATCATTTTCTGCGTCCTGCCTTGCTTCTTTAGCACTTCTACTTATATACCTTTCCACCTCTCTTTACCTTATGCAGTGCCAGAATTCATCCAGCTCACCTTGATCTTTCTTGAAAAAAAGAAACAATGAGAAGGAGGCTGAGTAATGATGAACCTTAGTTAACATCCAGATTTTTTTTCCTAATATTGTAGGATCTATCTTCAAAGCAAAACTGCCGTGAATTTTTAATAAAATCAATTTTTGTTTTTTGGAGGTTTTGTTTGTTTTGTTTTTTGAGACAGAGTCTCACTTTGTCACCCCCTGGTAGAGGCCATGGGGTCATCGCTCACAGCAAGCTTAGACTCTTGGGCTGAAGCAATCCTCTTTTTTTAGCCTCCCAAGTAGCTGGAACTACAGACGCCCGCCACAATGCCTGGTCTTGCTCTAGCTCTTAAACTCTTGAACTCTTAAGCTCAGGCAATCCACCCGCATTCAGCCCCAATAAAATCAATTTTTACTTAAGTAGTATTTTTAAATGTTTCAGTGATTTATTTGACTATAAGAGTTAAACATGCTGGCTGAAATGCTTTTGCTCTTACTTGATAAACTCCAGAAAAAATCCTGTTTGTATTAAATTTGATACCTTATGTTTAGGTCTGATTGATAAAAAACTACATATTTAGGGTGGTACCTATGGCTCAGTGATACCTTATATTTAGGTCTGATTGATAAAAAAACTACATATTTAGGGTGGTTGGTACCTATGGCTCAGTGAGTAGGGTGCCGGCCCCATATACCGGAAGTGGCAGGCTCAAACCTGACCCTGGCCAAAAACTGCAAAAACAAACTACATATTTAGTTTTTTGTTTTCCTTTTTTCACATAATAATGATTTTTTTTTTCCCTGCTACTTGTCTCAGCAAGACTTTCTCTCATTCCTTTTCTTTAGGACTCATACTCATATGTAAGATCCACAGCTCCTGCTGTAGCTTATGATAGTAAGCAGTACTACCAACAACCAACAGCAACTGCTGCTGCTGTAGCTGCTGCTGCCCAGCCTCAGCCTTCTGTTGCTGAAACCTACTATCAAACAGGTAGGTTTTATTAACATTTCATTATAAACTATTAAAGTACATGATTTGCGGCATTTTTTATGAAGATACACTTCTGAGTCTATCTAAACTCATAATGTTTTGTCACCTTGAGAAACAGGTTCTAGCCATGTCCTTCTCTTCCTCTACTAGAATGCCTTTGCATCACAAAGAGGGAGAAGGCTGTGGCAGCAATCTATGATCAAGTTGTTCTTCCTGGAAATGTATTCCATTTCTAGACTTTGAACCTACAGTTTCTTCCTGCTGAAATCAGCTATACAAAAGAAGCTGGGACGATACCTTTTGACCACATTGTTATCTTTGCCAGAAATGTCCGGAACATATTTTGTTGCTAGCTGCCTTTGTAACTGGTAGAAACTATTCATTGGGCCATGTTTTTAATTCATATGATCTATAATGGTTGGTTTCTGTTACAAGCCACCTATAATGTTAAATACAGTATTCAGAATGGTCCAAGTGCAGGGAATGTTTTGTTCGCAAAAAAGCCTGCATAATTGTAGACTTTAAAAGGTGGATTTTGACTGTACATGGTGGCTTATGCCTGGAATCCCAGCAATTTGGGAGACCAGGGCAGGAGTATTGCTTGAGGCCAGGAGTTTGATACCAGGCAACACAGCAAGCCCCCATCTCTACAAAAAAAATCTAAAAATTAGCCGGGCACAGTGGTGCGCACCTGTAGAACCAGCCTCTCGGGAGCTGAGGCAGGAGGATCACTTGAGCCCAGAGGCTGGAGGCTGCAGTGAGCTCATGGCACTGCACTACGACGTGGTTGAGTAAGACCTTGTCTCTTTAATGAAAAAGAAGAAAAGATTTTTTTGGGGAAGAGACTTGAGAACTTTTAAAACAAACCTCTCTGAGTTTTGGAAAGTGGGCAACTCGTTTGATTATTTTTGAAGGACCTGAGGGTATATGTAGAGCCTTGGATTAGGAGAGATTAGGTCTGGCTTACAATACTGGCTTTCCCACTAATGAGGGCAAGTAATTTTGACCTCTCTTCATCTGCATTCTGTTATCTGTAAAATGAAGTTGTTCCAGATCTCTCTAGAGTCCCTTCTAGTTCTAAGATTTTATGAGTCCCTTAAAAGTGGTTTTAAAATATTTTGAATAATAATGATTTTTCTTAATGATCTCTATCAACTTGTGTATAAAATAATCTATAGGGAACTTCCTTGTTAATTGCCAAGCTTTAAGCATTGTTGTGCTTAAGAATGCATAACATAGATTCAGAAGATCTTGTTTTAGCCTGAGTTCAAATACTATGTGACTTTTATAAGTCATTTAACTCTTAAATACGTATTAGTCTCCCCCATAAAATAATCATCTCTATTTAGTGGATCAGATTTCATAAGCAGATACAGATAAAAGCTCTACGGTATCTTAACTGAGCATAAACTGAATTTGGCCTCCTATTATTTCTAATTTCTTAGAAATTATATTTATGTGTTTTAATGATCATTAATTACTACCAATTATTAATTTAATTGATTAATTCAGGGATTGATGGCAAGCTTTGTACGGTTCTTTGGAAGTACATTGTTTTAAATATGGTCAAAGGTAGCAGAGACATTAATGGTAGCCATTTAAGAATAAATATATACAAGCTATCAATATTCAACAGATTCAGTAGCACTTTATCAGGATTAGATTGACATGTACTATGGCTAAATCAGTAAAATGTAATAAAATGTAATAAGTGGTATATGAATAATTTCCACATAATTAAACATTGAACTTTTTACTGTGAATTGAAATATATACTTTGAGTTTCTCTCCCTTTTGCTTCCAGCTTTAAGCCTAACTCACAAGTAGACTGACTAGCCTAAACACAATACACTCTTTTTCACAAAAACATTTTTATTTCTACCAGTTGTAAGTAGTATTTCTATTTCACTTAGTTGTAAATTTTGCCAAAATATCATGTAGAAAACATGTAGGAAAAGATAGTAAATTAATTCACTTATTTTGTTCTTGTTGGTAATAAGAATTTTACCCCTTTTGCCAAGAGGAAATTGTTGGCATAATATCTATAGTTAATGATGTTTAGACCTGTTCTTTCCAGTTTTTAAGGATATTGGTACAGTGACGATAGTGGCTTATTACTCTTCTAATTTTTTGATGTCTCTTTCCCACTTTAGCCCCCAAAGCAGGTTATAGCCAAGGTGCAACTCAGTATACTCAAGCCCAGCAAACTCGACAAGTGACAGCCATAAAACCAGCCACACCAAGTCCAGCTACCACTACTTTCTCCATTTATCCTGTATCCTCCACCGTACAGCCAGTAGCAGCTGCGGCTACTGTGGTGCCATCCTATACTCAGAGTGCTACTTATAGTACCACAGCAGTTACTTATTCTGGTAAGGCTGATAAACTGTGTTTAAATAAGTAAATAAATTAGAGACTTACTAGAAACTGTCTTGATTTTCTGCAGAATTATTTTACCCCCAAGAACAGGAATTAAATTAATTGATAGGTGTTAATATAAATATATGTGCATAATGTGACAAATGGGACCATACTGTAAGTTGTATGCTTTTAAAAAAAAAAAAGAAAACCAAAAAACCCAAGAACTTGGCAAAACATAAAATTATAAATATTCTTTGTGGATTTGAAAGCCATTTATTCTTAGGCCTACCATTGTAATTAGAGGAAATAACCACCTGTCCTGTATAGGATCTTTTCCCTTTTGACTTCTGCCAAATGAATTTGAAAACTCAAGGTTGACACTCAGGGAATACTACACATTTATTTAGGCCCTCCAAGAGCTATTTATTTATATTTATATCAGGGATAAGCGATCATGAAAGTACTGGGTAGTCTTTTTAAACGTTTATAAGATGATGGTTATGTAACGTACCTCTTAAAAGGACAGAGTAGCTTTATTTTCCTTAAATAATTAAATATTTCCCCTAGAGAGGTATGATCACTAAACCTTATTGTGTCACACTACTCTTGCTCATTTCCTACTTAGGTAGTTCACAGTATTCTGATGATTAAAATTACACATATCTTTTTTTTTTATAGATACTCCACTTTGTACTGCTGTAAGATTTTATTGTTGGTTTGCATTTTATTTATTCCTTAATACTAACTACCTTGTTCCATGGAGCATTTAAGGTGGCATGGGCAATTTTAGTTCTTCTTTTTTTTAAGAGACAAGATCTCGCTGTGTTGCCCAGAGTGGAGTGCAATAGTTGTTTACGGGCACAGTCCCACTACTGATTAAGCACAGTTGTTTTGACCTGCTCCATTTCTGACCTGGGCCAGTTTGTCCCTCTTTAGGCAATCTGATGTTCCCCGGCTTCTGGGGTATCACATATCAATGCCAAACTTAGTGGAGACACCTGATCAGTATAGTGCACTACAACCTAAGCTCCTGGACTCTAGTGATCCTCCTGCCTCAGCCTCCCAAGTAAGCTGGGAGTATAGGTATGTGCTCCTGCACCAGGCCAGTTCTTACCTCTTAATACTTTGTTGTAGCTTGTGTATTAAAGAAACCTAACTACTGAATTCTTTAAAAATTAGTTATATTTATTTATTTTTCAGAAGATAAGCCACAAATGACACTTTATTTCTCAGAGATTTCTTATCTCTTACTCTAGGATGTTAGGGAGACAGTCATGAACTAGGTAGGCATGCATTGTTTAGGAACAGCTGTTTGTTGTGTCTGGAATACAGGATATGCAGGGTAAATATCAGGAGGTAAGTGAAGAAATGTCAGAGTGTAAAGCTGTATATACTCTGCTGTGGTATTATCTGTCTTTATCATATGGGCACAAAGAACACCACAGAGGAGATCTTAAGAAATGGAACAGTGGGAGCGAGCAGATTTGTAAGTTATCTGATAACCACTTGGAAATGAATTGGAGTGAGACATCGATTTCTGAGAATTCCAGTTGGACTGGTGAATGTCAAGAACCTGATCAAAGAGATGAGGGTAGAAGGGCTTTTTATAATCTATTAAAGACATAGTCAAGGATATTTCCTATTTAGGAAAGAAATCTTTTGTTAAGATCTCAAGAAACTGTTAAATTTATTACTATTTCTAGACCTATCATTTCAGATTTCCCAGATAAAGCTTTTCTGGCCATCTCTTGTCTGGTTGATGAGCTATAATTATAAGCAGGATTAGTGCAGCGAAATCTGATTTTCATTTAACTAATTTTTTTTAACTGTCTACATTAGCTTCAACAGTAGCCTTTCCTATTCATTATTTCTGTCTTACTTGCACTTCCTCTCCTTTGTCTCACACATGGCTATTTCTCTCTGGTTGTTTACACAGTATGGAAAAAAATTTTTTTTTTTTTTTTGGCCAGGGCTGCGTTTGAACCTCTGGTATATGTGGCCACTCCTTTGAGCCACAGGCACCACCCGTATGAGAATATTTTTTACTTACTGCCTTATACATGAGTAACAGATCATTACTTTAAAATTTAGAAACTGTAGATATAGAAAAAAGGTTAAACCACTAGATATTTACCCCTCGACACTAACTTTCATTAACATTTTAGTGCTTGTCTCTATACTTCCATAGAATATGCTTATATAAATATCATAGTTTTTTTATAAAAATGAATTTATCTTTTTCATGCAATTATGCAAACTCCTTTCTTCTCATTGTGAATGTTCTTTTCATGCCCAAAATATAGAGTTATATCATTCCTTTGATTGTTTTCCCCCAACTTTTTATCTCACCTTTCTCTTAAAACTTGTTTTCAAGTGCATTCTGCAATATAGTTGTAGAAAACCTGGTACTTTGCCTCAAATTCATCAAAATGTATTTTCTTTTTTTTTTTTTTTTTTTTGAGACGGAGCCTCAAGCTATCCCCCTGGGTAGAGTGCCATGACATCACAGCTCATAGCAACCTCTAACTCCTGGGCTCAAGCGAGTTTCCTGCCTCCGCCTCCCAAGTAGCTGGGACCACGGGTGCCTGCCACAACGCCTGGCCATTTTTTGGTTGCAGCCATCATTGTTGTTTGGCGGGCCCGGGCTGGTGATTCAAACCCACCACCTTAGGTGTACGTGGCTGGTGCCTTAGCCGATTGAGCCACAGGCGCCGAGCCTAGAATGTATTTTCTAAGAATAAAGATGTTATTTTATGTAGCCACAATGTCATTATAAAAAGGAATTGAACATGTAAACTATCTGATATGTAAGTTTCCCCATTTGTCAAAAAATGTCTTTTATGGCCGGCTTTATATTTGGTATATATGTGTTCATGTTTGTGCTTTGTTTTACATTTATGGTCCAGTCAAAGGTCATGAATTGTATTTAGCTGTTATACCTTGTCAATTTCCTTTAGCACAATCCCTCCTTTTTATTTTGTCTAGTGGTTTTTTTTCAGAGAGTTTCACTTTGTTGTCCTCAGTAGGGTGCCATGGCATCACAGCAACCTCAAATTCCTGGGCTTTTAAGCACCTTTCCTGCCTCAGCCTCCCAAGACCTACAGGGGCCCGCCACAACACCCACCCATTTTTATTGCAGTTGTCACTGTTTTTAGCTGGCCTGGACCGGGTTCAAACCCGCCAGGCACCGTAACCACTGTACTACAGGCACCAAGCCTCATGATACATTTTTTAAGAGCTCAGGCCATTTGTAGAATGTGCCACAATTTGATTCATCTGATGATTTATGTTAGATTTAGGCAATTTTTAAAGAAAGAATAGTTTTCTATTTTACAACATGAGAAGCACATAGTAATATCAACTTCTTTTTTTTTTTTTTAATTGAATGGTAACTGTGTACATTAATGCACTTCTGGGGTACAGTGTGGTGTTTTCACACACAATCCAAGACACTTCCATCTTAATATCAACTTCTTATTGATGATGCCTTCACTAGTTAAAGTGGTGTCTTCCATCTCTCCATTATAAAGATACCTTTTCCCTTTGTAATTAACAAGTGATCTGTGGGTCTGTTGCCCACTTACCTTCCACCTTATACTATTAGATTTTTTTGAAAATCTCTAACTGAATGAATTTTTATGGTAATAGTTGCAAAATCCTTTTACATTGATTCTTAGGCATTCTTCTCTAAAGAAGAGTCCCCTTTTCTCACTTCTTTTTTGATATTGGTATGGATGCATTCTTTTTTCTTCAAGGTACAGTTGTCCCATATCCATGTGGAATTGGTTCCAGGACTACTGTGGATACCAAAATCCTCAGATGCTTGATTCCCTTATATAAAGTAGTGGCCAAGTATTTGCATATAACTTATACATATTCTCTTGTATGTACTTTAAGTCATATCTAGATTACTAATAAAAACCTAATAACCTAATACAATGTAAATGCTTTATAAATAGATGATACACTGTGTTGAATATTTCCATTTTTATTTTTGACTGTTTTCTCCCCCCCCCCAGTGATTAATTTTTTTAATCCACAGTTGGTTGAATCCCATGTAGTTGTAGAGAACCCATGAATATGGAGGACTGACTGTATTTATAATCCATTACTCTCATTTCTTCTTTCAGGCTCACATTGTTCCAATTTGGCCAGTGAGATCCTTTTCAAGTCAGCTCCTAAGTCTTTTTGACATGTCCTCAATAGTTTTTGAGCTCTTCTTTGTTTTTGGCATTGTAAATTGTACAGATAAACTTTGAGCTTTCCCTGCCCTGGACTCATAATCAGCCATTTCACAAAGGAGCCTTGGTTTCTTATAAATTCCAATGGCATTTAGAAACCATTTTAATGGTCATATAATATTTTATTGTATGGATGTCCTATATGTTAAAAAGTGTGTGCTTGTGAACATTTCATTGTATATTAGAGAAAAACTAGAAATAGCACTGGGTAGAACAATCCATATATGTAAAGATGCGTGCATTCGTTCACTTGTTTTCCCTAGGATAAAGGCCTAGATACGGAACCATTAATTTTCAAAGATTTTGTGAGGCACAGCACAAAATGGCAATCATTGTGGCCAAAATGGCTAAGAAATCATTGTTAAGGCTTAGAGTTCTATATCTAATTTTTGGCAGTTACAACTTAGGTCATCTGTTCTTTTTTCTCTGATTAAAATGAGTAGTTCAGAATATTACTGCCTACTAAATGGTGATTTATAACATGATGGATTTGCTACTGAAATGATATGTTTTTATTTCTGATATTGTGCCTTTAAAAATATTTCAGCATTTCTAACAATGTAACCTAGTAATTGATAAGCATTTTTAACCAAAGTTTTGTTTTTCATTTTTGAGACAGATATCTCATTTTGTCAGCTCGGTGCCTGTGGCTCAATCAGCTAAGGCGCCAGCCACGTACACCTAAGGTGGCAGGTTTGTATCCCCAGCCCAGGCCCGCCAAACAACAATGATGGCTGCAACCAAAAAATGGCCGGGCGTTGTGGCAGGTGCCTGTGGTCCCAGCTACTTGGGAGGCGGAGGCAGGAGACTTGCTTGAGCCCAGGAGTTGGAGGTTGCTATGAG
>CAUYQV010184843.1:0-34975 GCA_963574575.1 Galagoides demidoff
CCCCCTGGGTAGAGTGCCATGGCATCACAGCTCATAGCAACCTCCAACTCCTGGGTTCAAGCGAGTCTCCTGCCTCCACCTCCCAAGTAGCTGGGACCACAGGCGCCCACCACAACACCCGGCCATTTTTTGGTTGCAGCCATCATTGTTGTTTGGCGGACCCGGGCTGGGGATTCGAACCGCCACCTTAGGTGTATGTGGCTGGCGCCTTAGCCGATTGAGCCACAGGCGCGGAGCCGACTGTGGGTTTTTTTTTTGAGACAGAGTCTCATTCTGTCACCCTCAGTAGAGTGTGGTAACATCACAGCTCACAGCAACCTCCAGCTCTTGGGCTAAAGTGATTCTCTTGCTTTAGCCTCCTGAGTAGTTGGGACTACAGGCACCCGCCACAATGCCTGGCTATTTTTTGTCACAGTTGCCACTGCTGTTTTAGCTGGGTGGGACCGCGTTCAAACCTGCTACCCTCAGTATATGGGGCCAGCACCCTACCCACTGAGCCACAGACCCCACCCAGCACTGTGTTGCATAGATGAAAAAAAGTTACAGTTTTCTCTCAATTTTCAAGATGAATATAATCAGATCTATTTAACTCATTATATTTTCCTTTCATTGCAAAATTGATGAGCTTTTGGCTGTGCGATGTCATTTTGCCTGCCTTTTATTTTTCGCATTATTAAGTAGTAGTTGCCCATTCTTCTTTTGCTCTTTTATTATGAACCTTCAAATAGTCAGTCCTAAAATTACACCCTGCCATCACCAATCACCAGAGCCTTATTAGGCTAATAGCAGGTCCCTCAGAGATCGGAAGGGGTCAGAATGCCCTTTTGGCATGATTCTCAGACACTGTACTCTACGGTGGTGGAAAAGCACCATCGTTAAAATAACATCACGCACAAATAATCGTTAAACCACATTATAAAGTTTGGTCCATTTAAACATGTCTGGGATTTCGTGTATTTGCTAATAAAAGTGGCAAAGAATTTTGGGGTGCTACTTAAAAAATATAACCTATAGTTATTTGCTCATAATTTTAGCTTTCTTTATAATAGAATAGGAGGAAAATCCTCACAAAAGTAAGTGTGGTGGAGTGTAGCTGAGCGTTATCACTGGGTCAGCCCCAACTACAAATGGAGCATAGTTAGGAGTATTCTAATGATTGCACATGGGTCATTACAAAAGTTTTGAGATACACAAAAATCAAGAGACGTAAGATCTGTGTAGACGAAAACAAATGGAGCCCTCCCAGCAACACTGGTAAGCTGAGCGAGCTGAAGCTTGCAGAGATGAATCAGAAAGGACACGGTCCATTGTGTTTCTTGGAAGGGAAATAAAGGACCACGATGCAGTCTGTCTCAGAACTTTCATAGTGGCCTGTGTAGAAGTGTTCAAAGCGGAGCCAAGCTATGCTTAGTATAGCGGTCCTAACTTCTGTGCTATGAGGAGGAAAGGAAGTCTCAGTCATATAGGAAAAGAACCGGACCCAGGCGTCCTGATACTTCACAGGAATTTGATTGTCCCTAACACCTGATAAGAAACCTGGTGACTAACAGATTGGAGCTTTAATTTTCATAGATATGTGCATTATTTTTTTCTTTTTTAAAATAAATCTATAATTTTATTAAGACAAAAACTGACAGTGGTATGAAGTTTACGTTTAAACAAAGTTTTCACAGAATTGGCTTTTGTTTTCTCATTTGAGCCATCAGTGGTCAGCCTACTGATGTCATCCACCCCTTCATTCACTCATTCATCATGCTGACATTCATTTAGTATAAGTCAGGGATTACGCTACTGGGTTCCAGAGACACAAACCACCCAATCTATGACATCCAAGGGGCAGAGATACAGGTAGAGGCCTTGTGCACACCTGTAGGGGCATCCTTCTCTCTGAGGAGCCTCAGGTCCTGCTCTCTGGCTCCACTTTGAGGCCAGCCTCCATCCTGGTGCCTCTCCCAGGAGCCCTGTGGACACGCTAGAGGGATGCCCAAGGCTACTCTAGCTGCCTCAAAGATTCCACGTCTGACTCTGGGTTATCATTTTTTTTTTGTAAATAAATACATTTGGGTTACTATTGATCTTTTACTTAATTTAGAAAGAAGAGTCACTGGTGCATTGCCATACAGGGAACGCTGTCATGCCCGGTGGTGAATGGTGAGGAAGAAGCCGACCACAGGCTGGAGGCAACAAGCCGCTCTCCCTGCTGACATGAGCTCATGTCAGGACACCCCTCCCCTTGCCAGCTGGATGGATTTCTCTGTGCTTTTTAAATTTTGTCATTTTGTTCCTTGAAAGTTTCTCTTTTCTTCCCCCAGGGATAGAAGTATTTTTTCTCCCCCATTTTATAGCCAAACCACTTCAATAGAACATGGCTGGCAGCCATATGGACATATTAAGACTCCAACAATTAATTCAGCTAAAAAGACTGTATGTAGCAAATTTTGAATGTGCCCTTCAAGGTGGTGCTTTGATGATAAATGAGGAGATGATTGCAAGCAAAATGATAACATTTATAAAAATGTGTGTTCCCTCTAGACATTTAATGATATTCAAATTATTAGTTGTCCTTTATTTAATGTGAAGTCTATGGCACTTGCTGAAGGTACTTAACACTTTTTATGTATAATTTTATGGCAAAAATATGGTGCTAATTTTCAAGGAGCTTACAATCTAGTAAACTTTGAATGAGTTGTTGTATTACCCTTATCTGAAACTCCCCTAGGTCTAGACTTTTGGCTGGCATGGCTGCCAGAACTGGCTTTGTAAAGACATTGCAGAACCTGCCTTTCCAGCCAAAACCAGTAAGTGTGTATTGGCTTAAAGATAGGAAAACAAAACAAAACAAAAACACTAGAACAGAAAAACAAACTCAAGTTGACCAAACACATTAGAATCATACAGAGGGTTAGGAGTATCTGGGAAATCACTTATAGCTCCTTTTTTTATTTCACTGGATTTTATCTCACAGACTGACCCATCCCGGGACAATTGCTTCAGCTCTGACATTTGCAGAATCAAAGCTGCAGCCAACTCATCATCACCCCTCACACACAGGAAGCACACGTGGTGTGGTTTCGATCCCCTCCCTTTAGAATTCCTTGGCATCAAGAGTGCATAAAAGGGAAAGGAAAGGTATTGGTATAGTACTCGAGCTTTGTTTATGTTTTACTGAAAGGTAACTGTTTAACCTCTGTCTGGGGAAATGAAAAACTGTAGCCGTTCACAGATCTAAGAAGTACACATTTATAGTGACATGAACACTGTGAGAAATATTTCCTCTGAAGAAGTCTCTAACAGCTTGCTTTTGTCTAATTTTATCAACACATTCAATAATGTCTCCTATCAAAACACTTGGGTGTTATTGCATGTGCTGTAAAAACGTAAATCAGTGGAAATTCTGAACTGGAGCTTGTAGGTCAGATGCCAAAATTATAATTAGACACTACAAACATGACAACAGTTCCAAAACTATCTGCAAAGTGCCCAGAGGCTCTGACTATGGGAGGGAGATAGAAACACTTTCTCAAAATATTTTACAAGCAGAGATAACAGGACATCTCCTCTGCTTCCTTCACTGAGTGAGAATGTAATTATTGAATGAGATTTTTAAAAAATCACTAAAGTGGGTGGATAATATCACTACTATATATTTCCATTTGTGAAGCATGCTGGCCAACTACAGCCAGTAGAGTTATACAATTACCAGGAGCAGGAGCAAAGAATGGAAGTGTGTCCTGGTGTCGTTTCTTTTCAGAAGCTTTTACATATACACTAGGAATGCAAAGCACCAATATTGGGAAAGGATCAAATAATGGGACCCCCATTCCTTCAGAGCTACTCTTCATGCATCTCTTGACTTTCTAAGAGTTTGGGACAGTAAGACCCTTCCAGTATGTAGAAGTCAAGATGACATAGAAAGTTGATTGAAATGTTTGCATTATTACATTTATCATGACGTCCAGTGGGCAAGGAAAACTACAAAACAGGATGACCTAATAGGCTACCCAACTAAGCTATTTATATCAAGGAAAAGCAGCTTAGGAATGTTGTAGAGATGAATTAAAATATGCACTAAATGTTATTTTAATTCCTCTGTAAAACCCTGTTTCATCCTAGTCATTCCATTATACTTTGAATTTGGTTTCTTACTTAGAAGTAAATGGTTAGATTTTGTATTTCTAAATAATTACTTATTGAGTAATTACTGAATGAGTATTGTAATAGGGAGAATTTCTAATAGGGAAGAAAATCACTCACCATTATATATCCTTACTCAGAATTAAGATATATCCAAATTTAGACTCTGTTCTGTATTGTGCCTTAGAGCAAAACTCCTCAACACTTTCATGGCTCTTCCTGAATAAAGTAGAGAGAATAATAATTACAACCAGAAAAATCAGACTTGATTAATACTCCATTTGGGAGGCTGGCAGAGCAAATCGTGATCCCACCATGATGTCCATTTACAGCCCAAATTCTTTAGAAGGCAGAAGTTAGTTTCCAATGAGTCATTTGTAATTGCCCTATCTTCACAGGAATTTATATGGAAATTGAACAAAAGCCTAAACTTTTAAGGTATGAAGACACATTACCCTTCATATTCCATCAGTGTGATCTGTTTAAAATGCAAAGTTTATTGAAGAACAAGCTTGATGATAATGGTGATAGTGATAGTCAATAGTAATGGTGAAGTCAAGCCAGCTCTGGACTTGACTTGGTGATCCTTAATCATTATATTTATAATAGGTTTTCATATCATTTTCTAGTTATTAGACATTCTCTAGGAGTCTTTACTCTTCTTTCAAGTTTTTAACCAGCAAAAGGAATGATAAGAATTGCTTTACCAGCAGCTTTCAAAATAATCTTATGGGGCTTTTTCTTTTTATATATTAAGAAAGTGAATTCCATGGGTAGATTTCTAAATTTAAACCATCTTTAGCTTCCAAGAACAAACCTGTTCTTTGTTCTCTGTGTATTCTTCTCAGAACTCACTGCTGGGTTTGAATCACTAATGTTTTATTCATGAATTTTTCAGAAAGTGTGTGTGTGGTAGTTAAAGTCTCCAAGTCACTTATGACTGAAGATAAATTTTTCCTGTAGATTTGAATGATAATTTAGCTGGGTATATAATTCTAGCTTCAGAATAACTTGAAGACCTTGGTCCACTGTATTCTGGTATTCTGCGTTGTAGATGAGGAATCATAAGCCAATCTAATTAGCTCAGAAACTCTGAGGAAAAACTTATGATTTGATGTGATTAGAGTAAAAGCTCCATATGAACTACTTTATTGTACCTTTTATTTATTTTTTGGAGACATAGTTTCACTTTGTCAACCTCAATAGAGGGCTGTGGCATCATAGTTCACAGCAACCTCAAACCCTTGGGCTCAAGTAATTCTCTTGCCTAAGCCTCCCACGTAGTTGGGACTATAGGTGCCCACCACAACACCTGGCTATTTTTAGAGATGAGGTCTCCCCCTGGCTCAGGCTGGTCTTACCTGGCTCAGGCAATCCACTCACCTTGGCCTCTGAGAGTGCTAGGATTAGAAGCCTGAGCCACGTCGTCCAGCTTTATTTTATTATGCCTTTTAAAAATGTTTTTATGTTCCACAGTTTTCACTGTCATAGGTTACTGGTGAGATAGGTTCACTGTAATAGGTATGGTGAAGTGAGAAAATTAACAAATGTCATCTTTTTATTCTATTAAATATCAAATAAAAGATCACTCAAGTCAGACAGAAGTTAAAAATAAGAAATTCTTATTACTGAATGGAAAACAGATTAATACTTTGTCAATAGCAGAGGTAACACCAGAATACAGGTCTCTTAATTATAAGATGTGTGAGACTCTTGCTTGGGAAAGGTTTGCTGTGCCAAGAAAAAATTATACCTTTTGTTCAAATGATAAGAGAACATTGGCAGTTGCTAAATCTCTAGGGGCAAAACCACTGTAAATAAAATTCACAGTGGCATTTGCTTGTTCTATAAATCTGTTAGACTTGGAAATTTCAACTATTAAAGATATTAAACACCTTTTTAATTTGTATTTACCTATGCCCCAACAGTATGCATATGTAATATACATAATTATATGTTATATGAATATATGATGAATATACTTACTATGTTAAAATATTTTAAATTGCACATGAACTTTATGTCCACCCTGTATATTATATAATATTTTAATTTTTATATTTATATATGTTACTTCTTAAAGATAAATTACTGATTTACACTAAAAATTCATTTTTATGTGTATTTATTTTCCGTATTAGGCTACCAATCTGTTTGGGAGTTATCTGTTGGCTAGGAATTTATTACATTTGAGATTGAGAATATGACAACTTTTATTTACAAGTTAATTGGCTCCTGGATTTGCCAAATAAAGTGTGCCTGTGAAGGTCATATTACCAGGTGCTCTTCAGTTCTTTGTGCAAAAGAAATGTGATGATTTAAAGGAATAATATCTGCTGGATGAAATTGACCATTTTAAAACCATATCTCTTGCCACCTTGTTTCAGTTTTTGTTACATTCACAGCCTTCTATGTCCACTTTCCAGCATTGGGTAGAATGTTCCAAGTAAAAAAAGTGGAGAATGTCCTTCATTAGTTTAAGGGGAGTCAAGGTGACTGCTTTAAATGACAGAAATAACATAACCATAGAGAAAAAAGTTCTCTTTTGATTCATTGGTGTGATTAATAGCAGAATGTGTAGCATCAGATAAAGATCTATAAAGACACAAAAAGGACACATAAGTTTACTACATACTAAACAGATGAGTGAGTTACCTAGACCTAGTCTTCAGTTGATTCACACTCACACTGAACAGGGTGATTTAGGAATAAGCCAAACTGTCATCTGTTTGGTTTTGTAAAACCAGTTTCCATAGGAGGAAGATATTTTTAGAGCTTATGTAAGTATATGACAGTTCTGCGATTACTGGGCCATCAAATGCAATTTGGCACAGCACGAACGTTCCAACATTGCTCGAAGTTGACAGTGACCGTAGAGCTCTTTGTGATGGGCTGAGGTTATTTTTAAACCTAATTCTAGATAACTCAGAGAAGTGCTGTTCTGTGTTCCCCATGGCAATCTAAGCAGCATTCGTCATGGAAGACTCATTGCCTGCCGTTACGCTAGTGATTCCACATGAGTCCCTTTAATCACTGAACCAGTGAAAATAGAGCCTCAAAGGAAATGCCATGGTGTTATCATCATCACAGCTCACAGCAACCTCAAATTCCTGTGCTCAAGTGATCCTCCTGCCTCAGCCTCCAGAGTATCTGGGACTATAAGTACCCACTACAGTACCCGGCCCGTTTTTCTATATTTAGTGGAGATGAGGTATGGCTCTTGTTTAGGCTGGTCTCAAACTCCTGATTTAAAGGGAACCTCCTGTATCGGCCTCTCAGAGTGCTGGGATTACAGGTGTCAGCCACTGCTCCTGGCCAATTTTTATTTCTTTTTAGAGGCCGGTCTCAGTCATCCTGGGTAGAGTGCCATTGTGTCATCATAGCTCCCAGCAACCTCAAACTCCTGGGCTTAAGAGATCCTCCTGTCTCAGCCTCCCGAGTAGCTAGGACTAGAAGCTCCTGCCACAACATCTGGCCAGTTTTTCTATTTTTAGTAAAGATCAGGGTCTCGCTTTTGCTCAGGCTGGTCTTGAACTCCTGAGCTCAAGTGATCCACTCTCTTCGACCTCCCATAGTGCTGGGGTTATAGGTGTGAGCCACTGCTTCAGTCCAGAGCGGTGCTATTTTAATTAGACAGATCACATCTCATTCATTTAGGAATCACATAGTATAATTTCTTTGCTTACTTGCTTGTGGAGGAAAACATCTTCACACCCACAAAGCTTTGAGATATTTGAGCACCTCCGTCTCATATGTTGGCTTCTGTCCTATCCTATGTGTTAAGTTTCTAGGCAATTCCTGGGAGAACTCTGCATTTGTTTAACTTGATGACAAAACAGCAACATGCTAAATAATCTGATTAAGGTTGTTAAAAGCCAAAATAAACACTTATAATTATCTCAAGAAAAATGGTGTCAGGCAGGCGCGGTTCTGTGAAGTGGGACGCTGCACGCCTTGTTCGGGCTGCACCGTAGATCACAGTTAAAGGTCTGTTAACAGACCTCTCACAGCAGAGCTGGGCAGCTTGTAGTTTCTTGCAAAACCTACTGGCATAATGTGAATTTATGTGCAAGGTGCAAATTGGAAGTTGCCTTCCATTGGTGCCCTGGGCAGAGCAGAAGCCATACTGTAGGGTTACCAGCAGGAAGTACATGGCTTTGAAATTACCCAGCAGGGTTTCCACTTGCTGCCCTTGTTGCTTCTGAGAAGGGGCCTTGTATTGTCTGGCGGTGATTAAAATCAAAGTGTAGGCTTCTTTGCTGGGTGCCAGTAAACTAAGGTGAAAAGCAGAAACAATCTGGGGTTTTAATTATTTTAAAATGCAATGTAGGCAAGGAGCAAAGATGAAAGCATTTTTGACTAATCTATCCCAATTGTTCCACATAAACGGACTGGCGAAAAACGGGGCCCATAGAGAGTGCCAGCGCTCGCCTTTACAGGGAAGTGTGTAACATCGCTCACCGCTGTAAAATAGACCCATGGCAGGCATGCCAGCAAAGTGAAAGAGCATTATAATACTTTGGCGGTGAGCATCTTTGACCATTTATGTTATTCCAAACACAAGATGCTACTTGTAAGCCTTCAAAGCATGAGATAGAATTTCCTGGTTAATTACTATCTCTAAATAGTCCATCAAAAAGGGAGTGTCTCTGCACTATAATTAGGGCTTACCTAATTCCACAGTCAGGTGTTGGACAGATATAATTCCTATAGTTCCCACAAAGCCCAGAGCTGCCAGAGCTGGACCTCTTCTCTTCATCTTCTTTTCCCATAAATAGTATAAGGAGCACAAGTCATAGGTTCAGAGTTTACTGCCTCTAATAATCTACTGGGAGTAGTAGAAAGTAAAATATAGGGCATGTAAATGCATTATTGCACTGTATAGCAACCAGCTCTCAAATAGGTCGTAGTCACGTTCAGAAGGTAACAGGTAGGTTTTTTTTTTTTTAGGAAAACATGCACTTTAATAGTGGCAAAGGTTCTTGCATTAAGTTAACAAATATTTATTGAGGAGCTGCTCAGTGGTAGGTATTGGGGTAAGGACTGGGAACCCAAAGATGGGCCAGACTTTCAAGGGAAAATAGAAAAATAAACAATTAGTTACACCTGTCACCCTAACAAGTACCAAGCTCAGGAAGTTCAATGTGCCCAGGTAGTCACGGCCTAAACCACAGGTGGTACCCAACCACAAATGGAGATGTTACATTTATATCATGATTGTCACTCATCTATTTTTTTTAAGGTGTAAGAAGAGGGAGGATATAACAGTGTGATTGCAAGCTTAGAAATGGCTTATACAGGTTCATTCCTCTCCTTCAAACATTTATTTATTTGTGATCAGTTTATTACCATGCCTCAAATGCTCAGCTATAACAAAGAGCAGCTGCATAGAACCTCTGCAAAACCTGGGCAGATCCTCCGGCTCCCAGGAAAGCTTGTGTCTTACCAGATGGCTACTGCTTAAGGTCAAGGCTCTTGAGTGCTCAGACATGCTCAGACGAGAGAGAAATCTGGATTTATATTATATCTTCTTCCCCTTGAATGTCAGCATGAGCAAGAGAAATCACAGGTAAATAGGTAAATCAGGTTATGTTTTAAACACATTTATGAATATCTTTCTTGAACCCTAGCAGTTGTAGGCATTTTGTGTAAGCATTCGTTTGGTAAGGTATGTGAGATTCAAGCTGCTTCTGGCTTTAGGACATTAATAAGGAATCTGGCTGCTTAAAATTTAAATCCCCTTACAAAAATTAGCTCCCACTAATGGAAAAATCTTTCTTTTTAGTATGAGAAGTTGTCAGAAGCTTTTTTCTTCTCCCTCAAAGTTTCTTCTTGACCAGGTTTTAATCCTGTTCTCAAATTGACTTTAATTTAATAAGCATAGTAATTTCATTCAGGAAAAATTTCCATGACATTTGTAAAATCAAACGTACATATTCCGTCCCAGCAGCACCACCTATTGTTGTCTCTGTAGCTCTTCTGCTGCACTTCGCAAGAATTTAATTTGTTTATTTCTTTGTGCATCTCTGGGAGGCCCCCAAAATGCTTTACATTTTATAGGTTATAAGGGCTAAGCATTGACGGTGTAGAGCCCTTCCTAATATAAATCTGTTCTATAAACAAAACGAATGTAGGACTGTAGGCTTTCATTTTAATTGGTGAAATGACACTGAATAGAGAGGAAATATGTTTACAAAATATTTCTGGAAGTTAAAAGAATGTTTGGCAAATACGATACAAGTGATGCCTACATGCTTTTAAAGATACCACTGACTAGGCACTATCATTCCGCAATTAATGCCAGAGTTGTAATTGGAATAGGATGAGACCATGAAGAACATTTGTTTGTACCTACTGTTATATTAATTATAATATCATGTATTTATTTATTAAATATAATTGACACTTTCCCTGTGGGTTTTAAAAACTCACTTATGATAAAAACAAATATTATTTGCATTTATAAGTAGAAGACAAAATTCAGGAAGCATTGAAGTGGGGCCCCCATTAATAAATAAATACATAAAAATGATTGCAGCCAGAAGCCAATAAGCACCAGATGGAGTATTTTCATACATATCATACTACTTAATCTTCCGTGCACATCTCTCAGGTAGGATGGGGCTTTGAGACCCTGGCTGTCCTCTGTCTTCACTGTGAATACTCTTTTGAGATTTTATTCACTCCTATGGATTTCAGTTACCATCTCTACACTGTTAATTTCAAAATTTAAATCTATGTTCCCACAGTTCTCTCAACCAATTGAGAAAAGAGTAGATATTTGGAAGTTCCACAAGCATCTGAAACTTAACACAAACCTACCACCTTTCCTGCCGATATTTCTTACCTCCGTTAATGTTCTACCATCTGTCTAGCCGCCCAAGCCAGAGACCTAGCAGTTATCTCCGCTCCCCCTGCCCACTGACTCCCTTCACCCGTCAGTCGTGACGAGTCTGCTTCCTCAGTGTCTGAGTTCTACCCTATTTCATCCAGGTCCTTCCATTTCCTTCCTGGGTCACTGTGCCGCTAGAGTGGCCTTTCTAAAATTCAAGACTCTCAGTAACGGACACTTCGTGGATGGCTCCTCACTACTTTCAGGATGAAGTACAAAGTTTTTACACACATAACATGATGCTGTTTAAAAAATATGGTCCATAACAAATTTTCAACTTTTTATCTTACCTACCCCTGATCGTGCTAGACATTCTGACCACACTAAGACATTTAGTGCTGCCAAAATTCCAGTCCTAAGCATGGCTCCTTATTTGGAGATACATTAACATGACTCAACATATTATTGGAACTAAGGAACAAAGTCATATGATTGATGGTCATCTACACAGATGCTGAAATGACATTTGAAAAATTTAACAGCCATTCATGTTGAAAACAATAAATTAGGAATAAATAGATATTTTCATATGGTAGTACATGTGACCATTAGAGCATAATGAGCATCTTGTCTAGTAAGGAGCATGATTAGAGGTGTTCTTACTGAAGTCAGGATTGAGACCAAGAAAGGACACAGGGCACCTCACTTGTTACTCAGCTTTGAGTTGGCAACATTGGCCTATGTCATGGGACAGGAGAAACTGGAAGCCTTAGGACTGTAAAAGAAGGGCTTAAATTGTCTCTGTTGCAGATGGTATGATTATTTACCTTCAAAACCCAAAATTCTATTGAAAACAAGAAAATTTAATAAAGCAGCAAGGTATATAATTAACATAAAGAAATCAACAGCTTTCACTGGAAATTGACAGCCCTGTTAACATACAATGAAGGAGCACATTCCCAGCATGATAACAAATAGAATATGATAAAAGAAAACAAATAAAATTCTTAGGCATAAAACTAATAAAACGTGTAAACGTGTACATGAGAATTGGAGTTTTCCTCCTTTAGAGCTACGTAAGTTTGTTATAGAGTTCACAGGGAAGAATAAACAAGCAACAGCAATCAGGAAATTCCTTGAGAAGAGGAGAAATGCATTTCTCTTCTTAAAATGCATTTTGATGTCTGTGTGACTGACAGGCCCTGGGCACACAGGTAGACCAGACAATGGGAATAGAGAGAAAATGCAGTAAGCCACCCAAGTGTGGGACTGACAATGGAGCACCTCAACGCAGAGGGACTCCTGGGTCAGCACATGGGAAAAAGATAAAGGGTGCTAACTCTCCATTACACATATGGTAGGCATTCAAATGGATTGGAGATGGAAATGCACAAAATGTTTCAGAAGCAATAAGGAAAAGAATGATAAATTGACATAGATTAATATCCCATACACATTAAACATTTCAATTAAGAATTGAGAGTAAAAAACGCCAAAAACCCTATAGGAATATGGGCAAAACATACAAGTGGATCATTCACAAAAAAAAAGAAAGAAAAATGGCCCTTATATATGAAAAGATGTTCAATGTAGCTCATAATATGAGAAATGCAAAAACCCCTGAGATACCATTCCTCATGGACCTGACTGACAAAGAGCCCCAAGTCTGCACCCATTCTCTGCCAAAGAGGTTTCAGTGAACTAAGTACGCAAAATGGAATAAGCCCTAATGGGGGGCTCCTAGGCATCTGTTTCCAAAGTGCAAATTGACATCTGGTCAATATTACTACTCACCAAAAGATAAAATAGCATATATATCAATAAAAGATTATTTTAATAAAATAGAGTACATTCACACATGGAATACAGGGTCATTCTTGCTTAATAAAGGCACCCAAAATTCTTTTTATTTCCCTTGTATTAAATAGGAATAATTGGAATGGTTATCTGGTGATCTAAAACCCCCAACTAATTTCCTTAACAAATACAATAAATTGTCACACAAAGATGTAAAATGCCTAAAAAAATCCATCTTCTAATAACAAAACAATCACTATAGTTGTTAACAGTCGCCTGATACGATGACTTTTGGGGAACGTGGCTTGTCTTGTTTTCAGCATCAGCCTTCTTGAGGCCCATGCTGAAAGTCTGTGCTGGTTTTATCATTCCAACAATCGTGTTTGGAAAGAGATTCAAAATTTTATTTGGACACTGTTTTGTTTACAATGTTGTATTGAGGTTTGAGGACACAAATATGTATTTTACCAATATCATCGCTCATCAAAAAAAAAATTAATAATAATAAAGCTGATATGGAGAGGTACGTGGATGAGGGTTTGGGTACTAAAACTTCCAGTTTGGGAAACTAAAAATCAAAAGGCATAAAATGTTAATTGGGGCACAGACTGACATCCGAGCAATTTCTGGGGTTCCCTTTGGAATAACATTCAGAATTCGGCTTTAATTGACACAAGTAAGGTGTGTAACAGCATGTAGATGGCGCTGTGCTTTGTGTGTCAAAGAGTAAGAAGACTACATACCACTTCCTTGTATTTTCAAAAGAAGCAATAAACACACACACACACACACACAACCCCAAAGCCAAAAAACATGGTTGTCTATCGATGGAGGTTACCTACAAGGCAGAGGTAGTTCTGGAGTTATGCAAATGTTTTCCATAACTGAAAATCAAAATAAAGTCGAATAACAAAAGAGATTAAAATCCTGGGAATCACGTGCCAGGGGGAAGGGTCATTACTGAGGCCAGGGCGGGCCAAGTCTGCAGGTGGGTGAGAGCTGGCCGAGCCTCCTCTCTGCCCTCCAGGCTCTCTCGCGCCCCCTGCTGGCAGAAGGAAACCCAGTCCCAGGGGGTGCCAGAGCCAGAATCACAAAGCGGGAGGGAGGGTGTGGGGTAGGCGGACAGTGGCTTAGGAGCCCCCAGAGTTGGGGAAATTAGGGCCAAGACTTTAGGAATCAAATGACATGGTTGTATAAGGTTGTCTGGATACCAATTGTGGGCTGGCATATTAGGCACAATCATTTCAAATGAGATAATAAGGCAGGTGAAATGATTTCAGAATTTTATATAAAGTGTCCTGCAAATATACACAATTGGTTATATTGCTGGCACTGTAATTTCACTCTTAGCCATAATGGAAGTATTTAATGAAAGAAAGTTTATGAAGCTGAAGATAATCATGAGCTAAATTATGAAACGATGCATGCCAGTTTTAGAAATGTAGAAATAATTTACCATGGCTTTCTCTGATTGAGGTGATTTTATTTTAATTTGGAAGTTGGGTAAGCTGCAGGTTTTCAAAAGGCATATATTTTTATTAGTTTTTCTGTAATAACTTACAGAGTTTTGTAGACGCTTGCAATAATGTGGATTAAATTTTCCATGGTGATGTCTATATTTATATATTGATTACATAATGGCACTGAATTACTGTATTACATCATTACACACTGATTATATTAATGTGTGTCTCTGCAGTGTAATAATTATTTTGCATTTTTCATTCATTAAGGATAATTACGACTAATACAATTACAGTTTTGCTTTAAATTCATTATTCATGGTCATCAACTTAGAGATAAGAATGGAATTATGTTCCTAAGTTCATAAGCTGATGGCTGAAGGCCAGTCAGATCACTTCATGCTTCTCAATTATTGTATGACGATGTCACTCTTGGTTAACATGTTGATTTGAAACAAAGATTTTGGAATTTAAGTCATGCTAAAGGGGCTGTTAAAATCTCTCATATAGCTGCAGAAAACGCATGTGAAAACTATTTCGTGAGTTTAACAAGATTAACAATATGATAACAAACTAATTCTGATGCTTTATGAAAAAAATGGCACACTTTAATTTGGTGAAAAACATGTGATAATTAGTCAGCCAGAATATTGAATGGGACTGGTTAATTTATTTCCATTCCATTTGCATTATTATTTTTCTGTCTTATGCTCCTGAGATGAAACATGAGAGCCCCTCATTAACTGAATCAGTGTTTACTATTATTTTAAGGATTGTTTTAATATGGCATTCAACATGAGAATATTTTGTAAACTAGCATCAAGTGGTTTCCACTGATATTTATGAATGAGGTTAGTACTTAAATAAGGATATTAAGAGCTGGACTTAAAATTCCATTTAGATTCTGATTTTGTTTAGTATAATATTTCATGCCAAATAACATCAAGTATTCTTAAGGATTCTAAATCAACACTCAGTATTAAAGTCGGAAACTGTTTCAAATGACTTGTCAGAAGTCCTTGAGATTATTTAGGGAAATATTCAGTGATATGATTTTGGAACTTAGGTAAATTTCATATTGCTTTATGTTTTTAAAAAGGTTGTTAATAGCAAAACATAACTAGCTAAAACTCTAAGCTAAAGGGTATTTTGAGTAAGAGAGACAACATACAATAACTGGGAAATTTTTTCTGAGATGTACTCTATAAAACATGCTGGAGGAAAATGTCAGCAAGATAAAGACATGCTGCTAATATAAACAGTTAAACATTCTGATCTAAATATGGTACACTCAAGATAAAATGGGACCTAAAATTAAACAAAATATAGCAAATAACTTAAAAATATGTAACCTAGAGGTTAACACAAGCTACTCTGACATGAGTACATGAAATGTACAGAATGCATAGAGCTAAAGATGAGTTTTACAGGCGTTTAAAGACTTCACTTTGGGAAGTGCCTGTAGCTCAGTGGGTAGGGTGCTGATCACAGATACCCAGGCTGGCGGGTTCAAATCTGGCCCAGGCCAGCTGAAAACAACAATGACAACTGAGACAACAACAACAACAAAATAGCTGGGCGTTGTGGCAGGTGCCTGTAGTCCTAGCTACTTGGGAGGCTGAGGCAAGAGAATCGTTTAGGTCTAAGAGTTTGAGGTCGCTGTGAGCTGTGACGCCACAACACTCTACCCAGGGCAACAGCTTAAGACTCTGTCTCTAAAAAAAAAAACAAAAAACGAAAAACTTTACTTTGCTTCTCTCAATGGAAAAATAATGTAGTTCAGTATCATCTGCCAGTGATTATATAACTTTGAATAAACAATTCACTTTCCCAAACTTAGTTTGTTTGTACATGTAACAGGTATGATAACTTGTGCCCTGTCTGATACCCTGAGTTGCTGCAAGGATCCAAGCAAAAACTGGTACCCATTTGTGAAATGAAAAAATGAATTAACACACATAAAAGCATTTTGTAACGCATAATTTTGAAAGCTCTAACCAAAAGTGAATTATTAATTCTTTTATCCCAGTCTTACAATCTGATCTGAGAAGAATATTGTTTTCAAATTTCAAGAGGAAGGTCTGGTTAAAACATCTTGCCATGTTTAGATGCAGGTTGTTTTAACTATATCTTGCACAAGAGAAAAAACCCGCAATTAGATTGAAGGAGGGGTGGGGCAGTGGGAGGAGGAAGGGGGGCTTGGTGAGCTCTCACCTATTGGGCACAGCCCGAGGGGTGTGGCACATCTCCTGGTGAAGGGCTTAACTCCTACGTGGACTTTCCATAACAAATGCCAACAGTGTAACCTGATTGTATTTACCCTTATATTAACCTGAAACTCAAAAGAAAAAAAAAGAAAAAGACAGAAATAAAGAAAGATAGATGCAGGTGCTTTATATGTAAACAAATGCAGGTTTGGGTTTACGCCAATAAATTCTAGAAGGGGCAGAGTGAGGTAGATGACCAACTGTCCTGGTGTGCCCAGATCTGGTGGATTCCTGGGGTGTCAGATTATTAAGCTTTAAAATTGAGAAAGGCCCAGGAAAACAGGGACCATTTGGCCCCTTAGGAGAAGGAGAAAGAGGAAATACAGTATTCCAAACTTAGCATGGAATATTTACACAAAACTCAACCCTTTTACACTACAGAGACTAACCTTCTCTAAGCATATTTCCTATGACCTTAAAAGAAACTCCGTCACTTTGTTTGTCTTAAGAAATATGTGTCTAAAAACCCTGTAATAAATCCCTTTCTGGTTAAACTAACTAGAGCAGATTTTCTTCTCCGCAACTGAACTCTACCTGACTCAGTACCACATGTTATATTTATACTGAGGAGATTTCTTTAATGAGCTAAAAATCATTTTAAGAGAACTTACGTCTGGGAGTTCTGAGGATTCCCCCCGCCCCCACCCTGCCCCAGGCCACTAATTTTCCTTTCTTCTTTTGGTAGCAATATCTTGATTTTCCTTTGGAGAATCACCTCATCCCCAGTCTGGGCAGGCTAATGCCTACGGTCAGCCTGGAGGACAGATGACTTTCTCTTTCCGGCCACCCTGGCGTTTTGGGCATGCAACTCAGCAAGGCCAACAAGGATTATCTTCGGGGAATTTTACTTGAGCTACTGGGAAAGAAGCTTGTTTTTGTTACATATGGCCGGGGGTAGGAACAATTTAAATTTAGACTTGCCAGTGGGCACAAAGCTTGCTAGAAAGTGAAACCAGCAAAGAAAAAAGCAGAATTGCAGGGAAAGAGGCCGAGGGTGATCCTGTTGGGTTTCTGCACCTGAGTGTGCCTGAGGTGGCTTTGCTGGGACAGGAATCAAGAACACTCTCGATTTTACTTAAATGCATCCGAATTTTATTTCTAGTACTGGATACCTAAAAAGTAACAAATTATTATTTAGGAAAACCAAAAGAAATTTAAATTTATGTGCAGGTAAATTTGGAGTTTGAGTGCTATACAATGATTCACCTGTTTGGAAACTTAAGTTTGCACTTAATATCCAATTTCATTGGAAATATTTGACTGGTATTATAAGCTTTCGGGAACACATGGCACTTGAACAAGGGGAGTTTGGTGGAACCTTTCTCTTAGCTTGGCTCTGTCACCCACTGGCATGACGCCTTGAGCAAGTTATTTAACATTTCTGTGTGTCACTTGCCTTATCTGAAAAATGTAGATGATAATAGTAATCATCAATAATTATTATTAGTAATTATTACTTGAACTGTCATTGGATCTAGGGGGCCCAGTAGCTTGAATAGTGTGATTGGGTAAGTGTGAGTGCCTATTGATAAGTAGTTTAGCATACATGAACCCAGCACTTTGGAGGCCAAGATGGGAGGACTGCTTGAGGCTAGGAGTTTGAGACCAGCCTGGGTAACATAGTCAGACCCTGTCTCCACAAAAACCCCACACAACTTAGCTGGGTATGGTGGTACACTCCTATAGTTGCAGCTACTCAGAAGGCTGAGGCCAGAGGATGGCTCAAATCCAAGGCTTAGAGGTTGCAGTGATCTGTGATCACACCACTGTACTCTTTATTACTTATAAATAAATAAATAAGCAAATTAGATTATTTATTTGTAGACTGTTTAAGTAAAAACATGTCACACCACAAAGTCCCAAAGCTACGATGCTGGCATGAGTATGGAGAGAAGGGAACACTTACATACCATTAGTAGGATTGCAAACTAGTTTGGAAAGAAGTGTGGAGAATCTTCAATGAGCTAAATGTAGACTTTCCATTTCATCTACCCAGAAGAAGAAAATCATTTTACCACAAGGACCTTCGCACTAGATTATCACAGCTCAATTCACAATTGCCAAGACATGGCAACCCAAGTGCCCCTCAACCCAGGACTAGATTAATTAACTATGGTATATGTATACCATGAAGTACTATTCAGCTATAAAAAATGATGGAGACTTTCCATTTTGTCTTTACCTGAATGGAGTTGGAGAACAAGAGCCCATGTACTCAGTAATATGAAACTAGTAAATGAACTAATACACACCCACACAAGAAAAAGAAAAAAAAACCCCACAATTAAATTCAAGTGGGGAGGGGGAAGAGGTAAGGGGGTTGGTGAGCTCCCACCAAAGGTGAACCTGCTGGGTGAAGGGCTCACCTCTAACCCGGATTTAACCTAAAGATCAAACATGAACAATGTAACCTAGTTGTTTGTATCCATATGATAATCTGAAATTAAAAAAAAAAAAAGAACATGTAGTATCAAAAAAATATAAGCAAATATTTAAGACTGTTAAGTGTAGGGCGGCACTGTGGCTCAAGGAGTAGGGCGCCAGCCCCATATGCTGGAGGTGGCAGGTTCTAACCCAGCCCCAGCCAAAAACTGCAAAAAAAAAAAAAATAAAATAAAAAAAAACTGTTAAGTGTAAAAAATGCGAGAAGCCGTTATATAAATAATACTTGCATACAGAAGGGCCATAAAGTTCTTCTGAAATTTAAAATAGTGTGCACCAGAATGTTTATTGTGACTCAATTCATAATTACCAAGTCATGAAAGCAACGTAAGTGCCCAGCAACCCATGAACAGAGCAATAAGCTGTAGTATGTGTCTACCATGGAATACTATTCAGCCATTAAAAAGATGGAAATTATACATCTTTTATATTTGCCTGGATGGAGTTGAAATACATTCCTCTTAGTAAAATTTTGCAAGAATGGAAAAATAAATACTCAATGTTCTCTGTACTAATATGAAACCATACATGCTCATATGAACAATAAAACGCAAATATAGTCTAGTACTGGGGCCAGGGGGTGGGGGAGGATAGGAGGGAGGGCATGAGGTGGGATCTCACCTAATGTGCGTGTTGTGAGGGTGTGTAGCGCGCCCCATGGGTCAGGGGCTCTTTTATCAATGGCACTTTACCCTAGAAGTGAGGACAATGTAACCTAAAAATTTGTACCCTCATATTAATTTGAAATAAAAATGAATAAATAAATAAAATACAAAAAATAGTGTGCAATGTAAAATTCCACACTAACTTTATGGCCACCTTGTATAAGAGAAAGACCGAGGAGTTACCATATGCACAAATGAAACATTATTTTGATATGCTGTTCAGGTTATGCTTAACTTTTATTCATTAAAAGTTAATTTGTTTTCTCTCAGGGAAAATTAATATCCAGGTATTAAAACATCACTATTATCATTATTTAGGCTTTTTAAAAATGCAACTCTCTGAAACATACCTCTGAAATAAAAAGGTTTTTTAAAATCCTTTGTTAGAGTAAATATTCCCACTTAATATAATAAACAACCTCAAAAACAGCATAATATTTCACTGCCTTCAATTTCTATGAGGAAACAAAATATTGGAATTGGGTCATATATTCCATGTAAAATATAGGGTATTTCAATTAAGATTCAAGTGGACATTGTAAATTGTTGATCAAATCAAACTACTTTGTCTGCTTCCGAATGAGTTTGAAAAGTCTTAGGGCATTAGAGCAACCTTATAATGGTAAGATTAATAAGACAAACTAATAAATGAGATGTGAGTATTGCAGAAATATTTGTAGAGCAAAGGTTGAAATGTGCATGCAAACTTTCAAAGGTAAATCATCAATTAATTTTCCATTTTTCAGTAGAAAATTGTGCAGGTATGTAGGGTGTTGATGCTTGTTTTTGCTTTTTTTATAGGTTATTTCCTTGGAAAAATCATGACAACGTTGTCAAATTTCAAAACCAAGAAATGCTATGACAGTTTTAATTCACACGATTGCCATTTCAGAGGAACCTCTCGGAATCTTGTGTATCTAGAATGAGAAAAAAATAGTAGAATCATTCAATAGTCAAGCCTCGGCTCCGCTCCCTCCCTCTGTAAACCCTTCAGGTCAAAATGAAAACTAAATGGTGTCTTGAAACAAGTGTACACATCGAAAAACTTCTTCCAGAATCCAGTGGTCTCTTGGAAAGGAAAAATAAAAGGTTCATTGCTGGCCAGGGGCTTATGCCCCATTTTTCATTTCTGTTTGTAATTCCTGTCATCTTTGTTTCTTATATTTTGGCTAAAAAGGGCGACTCGTATTTATTGGAACTGGGTTTCAATAAACAGTATGCATTATGGCAAACCAAGGAGTGATTTATTGACAATTTGTCACTTATATTTATGAAAATGTAGACCCCAGAGCTCCAGAGCTGGTAAATCACGTTCCACGGCTCCGTGTGTTTGGTCCCCACGGCTCCCTTCGGTCCCTGCTCCTTCGCTGCCCAGTCAGCCCACTGCCCCGATAAGCTCGGGCCCTAGTCATCGTCTGGCGCTTGCTAATGCAAGAAAAAAACAACAACGAGGGGATTTATTTGTTGTTTCAATTTATTTCTCAGGCTGCAGAAATAATACATAGATAAAATATAATTAAATGTGAGGTTACAATGTAATGAGGCGAGAGAAAGGGCAAGAATGCCAGTGGACCAGTACATGGTGGGGATTTATTATTATTATTTTTAGTTTGTTTATGATACAGCTGTGTGGGGCTTTCACACAGTCTCCAGATGCGGGCAGCTGTTCACACTTCGCTATTAAGGAAGCCACGGTTCAGAGTTCGTTTGGATCCACTTGTCCTGGGCTCATGATGTTTTGGATGACACTGGGCTGGGTCATATACAAGTCCGTGGAGATGGGCAGGGTCTGCCTTCTGCGGCTGGTGCCCCTCTCTGGCCACCTCTCCAGCAGCAGTCCACCCCCACTTTGTAATATGTTTATCTTCAGCAGTGATGTCAGCAGAACCCGGCAAATCTAATACTCGCGCTCACACAGACTTGCCGGTGCTCTTTGTTTATAGGAATGGGCCCCGACCTCCCAGCTGCTTCCTCCAGATACGCAGACGACAGGGCCTCGCAGACAGGGCCTCGTGGTTTCTGCTTACTTTAGGCGGGGCTTGGGCAATGGACAAAGTGTCTTACGTATCTGACTCCAACCTATTTTCTTCTTTAACAAAAATTTAATTCCGATGTGTTTTTTTCTTTCCGGGGATGTGACTACAAACCATATCTTTTTCCATTTGGTCAATTCTTTCATAAAATGTTTACAGCAATAAAAGAATGCATTTTTTTCCTTTTCAGAGGAGTAATCAAGAGAACGAAATTAGGATTTTTAAAAATGCAATTTAGGCAGAAGATGACATTTCATAACCCTAATGCTCTAGGTCTAAAGAATCAAACCCATGAAAAATGTATAAATATTCCACAGAGAAGTCTATAAACATCATGTCATATTTGCTATTCTCTAATACATGGTATCTCACGTTTTCATTGTGTGGTTTCCAAGTTTCATGTACCTTGCATGATTTCAGTGGCAAATATATGATGGAAATATGGGAAACAGACATAATTAGCTGTGTTTGCGGGTCTGTTTTTCACTGTTCCTAGTGCAAATCTTTAAATCTTTATCTGGGCAATGGTGAAATACTGATTGAATTTAAAGTATGCAACTACGTGCTTCAAGAAAGTCGGAAGTTTATTGAGTGAAGGATGTGGGACTTACTTTCCACCATGAGTTTAAAGTAATTTGTTCTTACACTTCCTCATTTACATATCAGCCTGTACATGTCAAAATTCTTTTTTCTCTATATATCTGCTCAGAAAGGTTGCAAAATCCTTTCTAAATGAGTTTCAATTGAATTTATTTTAATTTCCAGGGGGTTCATGTTTGATTAACAGCTAAGTTTTGTGTAATTTTATATGACTTTAAATTTTAAAGAGCGAAACACTGTATTTTTGTGCAATCACAGGATGGTTGATTGTTATTTCTTTTGAGGAGTACAGTACTAAATGTTGACATATGACAAGTGCAAAGTTTGCACCCAAACAGCTATATAGTAAGTCCTCATTTAACATCCAGCATGGGTGCTTGGAAATTGTGGTTTTAAGTGAAACCGTGTTTGGCATGGTGGTTCATGCCTATTATTCTAACACTCTGGTAGGCTGAGGAGAGTGGATCACCTGAGCTCAGGAGTTCAAGACCAGCCTGAGCAAGAGCGAGATCCTGTCTACTAAAAATAGAAATACTAGCTGGGTGCTGTGAGGACACCTGTAGTCCCAGCTACTCAGGAGGCTGAGGCAAAAGAGTCACTCTAAGCCCAAGAGTTTGAAGTTGCTGTAAGTTATAATGCCATGGCACTTTAATCAGGGCAACAGAGACTCTATTTCAAATACGAAACAAACAAACAAACAAAAAGAAAGACAAAAACCAAACAAAAACCCCAAACCAATTCTCCCTTAGCTTACATGATGAAAACAAGTGTGAAGTTCCAAAGTCATATTTTTGGTCACAGAAACATCATCAGAGTTCTAAATAAAGATCAAAACTCTTCCATCTGTAAACATGGAAATAAATGTGAGCTCTACATACTGTTAAGAAAGATTAATCAAAACAAGTGAGGTAAGTATTTACTGCTTATTCTGGGGGGAGGGGCAGGTGGCCAGAACTCATTCTGGGAGCTTGGGGGTCAGGTGGGAACCAGCCCTGATGGGGCCCCATGCCCATACTCACTGCGCTGGGAAACCCACAAGACCCATTTTATTGCAAAATTAGTTTTTTTCTTTGTGGATATTTCCCTGTGCTTTTCCTGATGGTCTAGAACTCTGTGGGCTCAAGAGTAAGGGATAAGCACTTGGAATTGCAAAGCCTTGAGTGGCAGTGCTGGGATGCGTGCCTAAGACCCTGACACTTATAAAAACTGATGAACATAATGTCTGGAAGTGTCTTGAGGAAGATGCTGGAAGTATGTTTAACTCCAGTCGAAAAGCAGATCTGTAAAAATGTAACAGTTCTTGAAATCTTGGGCATTTCATGACCATCTGCTCCAGCACCTCTCGTCCAGGGCTGGGGAGGTTAAAAGACCATTTAGATCCTTGAAGTAAGCTGATATTTTCACCTTGTAAAAATATCTCTGCATGTTCACCTGAGAGAAAGAAAAAAGCATCATTTTGCGGTGGTTTTCATGCCCCGTCCCAGTACCTATTTTCAAGAGGGACGAAGTGGAAAACTCTTGATTTCCAGATGCCTGTAGATGGGAGCAAGGGAGGTAATGAGCATCTGTGGTTCTTCTAAAAGTGCATTGTTTTCAGATAAATGTAAAATCCTATGGGTCTGCCTGTGCACATCTGAACAGACGTATCAACATTCATTAGCAATAATAGCTCCCAGTCTTTTCCACACTCCCTAGATTCCTATCCTGCCTGTAGAATATTTGTTTTTTATTTATTTTTTTTTTAACTCACAAGACAATTTTATGAAGTTCCAACTTTTTCAGATAATATAATAATGTCCCATTTCTTAATAATAAAGAAAGAGTGCTTGGCTGGGTATGGTGGCTTATGCCTGTAGCACTCTGCAAGGCCAAGGGGGGAGGATTGCCTCAGCTCAGGAGTTCCAGACCAGCCTGAGCAAGAGAAAGACCCTATGTCCACCAAAAATAGGAAAATTAGCTGGGTATGAGGCTGTGTGCTTGTAGTTCCAGCTACCCAGGAGGCTGAGGCAGGAGAATTACTGGAGTCCAGGAGTCTGAGGTGGCTGTGAGCTGGACTGATGTCATGACACATTAGTGTGGCTGGTGGAGTGACCCTAACAGCAGATAGGCCATAGAGATCCATCCTTCCTTAACCTGCCATGGACACAGAGGGCCAGCATGAACACATTTTTTTTCACATGCACAGTGAACACATATCATAAAGAGAAAGGCACACTCCTGGGACAGATTCTACACCAATTATTTGAAAAGTTATTTCATGAGGCCAAATTATTATTTCCTCTAATGGAAAAGTTCATGTACTCGAAAATAAGAATCGAGCTCCGACTGACCTCTTAATTAGCTCCAGTCTCTCTCTTGAGGTTCCTCTGGGTGATATATGAAGTTTTGATGTCCTTCCCAGATGTTCTGATGCCACGGTGTTGCCTGCAGGATATTTGAATGCTAAGACGTCAGCGGGAGTTGGACTCATTCTTGGGTGTGAATTAGGTACCCCATCTTCCTATATGTCAATTCTCTTTGACTTTTAAACCTTATGAAAGATGGCAGGTTTTAAGACAGGGTATAGGACATCCCTACCTTGTCACTGCAGGCACAAAAGATCTGCCATCTAATTTGCTGGTCTCTTTCCTTTACTGAAATTAATATCTGAAATTCAAAAGCCCAACATTAGCACCAAATATTTTAAACATTTTATGGCCCCTCAGCTGTCCCGGTGCCAGTTTGTTTTCCATTCCCTCCAGGACGACGACGTCTCAGGATGCTAAGTGCCCGGTGATAGCCTGTAGAGGTTTCGCCATAATCCACCTTTATCCATTAACAGACACTCAATCACTAAGTGCTTACTAGACTAAACATATTTATCCAACCAAATCACACTTTACAATGCAAATCTGCCAATCAGACCCCAGCTATTAACGAGGAACCGCTTTAAGGGGATTTGGGTGTTTGTGCTGTGAAGAGGTTGCTTACCTCCAACAAACCACTAAACCAAATTAACATAGCTGTGCCCTCATAAAAGAAACCAGATATCCTGTTGTGAAAGAGAGAGCGTGGTGGTGGCACAGGCCCCTTTGATGGCTAACAGCGTGGCAGGCAAGGCTTCAGACCTCAAATCTGGCTACCATAGAGTCATTACAGGAACCTTCAGCACTGGGCTTTTGATAACTTTAAAAGCAAAATAAAAATGTAGCATTGGGGGTAAGTCAGTAAGTGGTCAACTGACTCCGCCACTGTTATAATTGCAGTTAAGAGCTGTAATTGTTGGATAAGGCTCCTTAATTCTAATTGCTCCTGCCCAAGATCGTGTTGTAAAAGCGTTTTGCATTAACCAAAAATAAAATGCAAGAGACACAAATGTGGTAGTAATAATAATTCTTTTTATTGGCCTGGAAGAGAGGAAGAGAACAAAGCTTTAAAAACTTCAAAGTTCTGACGGGGGGTGGGGGGGAAAGAACTCAGAATCGGAGACACCTCATATACTCTTTGTCCCTTTATTAGACCAATATTCACTAAGTGCCATCACCGTGAGTTCAGGCTTTGACGACATGCTTTTCCCCCTGGTCTGCGGGAAGGTTACACCATCCAATGTCGCTGTACTAATTTAAGATTTCTGTCAGAAACCACATAACTCAGTTCTGTATATCCTCACTCGAACTCTTAATCGCTTCAGACTTATTGGTATTATACGTCCTTTAAATGCCAATATTTTAAGGCAGCTTTGACACTTGGTAGGGTTTGAGGTAATTCTTTTCCCCCACTTAGCTAGCAAGAGCAGAAAGGTAGAATTTACTCAGAGTTAACCTACAGACACAAAGTAAATAGTAATTCGTAAAATAATAGGGCCGTTATGCTGTGCAGAGAAAGAAGGCTACTGTATCTCAACTCCACACTTATGGGACTAACTTGAAATATGAATTTCCAGTCTTTACTGTTTATCAAAAATAATGAGCACTTTCTTATTTTAGTAGATTTTATAGGCACTTCTGGGGAAAATATTATGTGCAGCTAAAACAAGCCTCATTTGGGAGGCCACTCTTCACTCTGGAATAATTTCCAAAGAGAATAAACCATGACATGTGCGTTTCCCCAAAGATCAGCCATGTAAAAACTTCAAGCCAAAGCAGAAATTAAATTATCATGCAGCAAAGTGCCAGCAGTCTGCTAGAAATATTTAAGGAGCGTGGGTATGTTCCCAGAGTAGAAATAATCAATGAAACTTCTTGCTTGTGTGTATGTTTAATCTTTGTCCTCTAATCTCATCTCTCATGGTATAGAAATCAGAAATAGTTAAGGAAGAGCTTCTAGATGGGGCATGACACATTTGGAGCCATATTTTTGTTGTGAAATGTGTGAAAAAATAATCTGGATGGCTTATACTTAGTTAAGAAATGAAAAAAGAAAAAATGGCAATGTTTTTGTAAATGTGTGAAGATAACGTAATTGTTTCAATGTTTGAATTAATAATATAAACATCTTGTAGATATGCCATTATCCAGTGGATGGTAATGTGCACCATTGAATGTTCTTACTAAAATGATCTGCATTAAGTTTATGAAAAAAAATCTGGGATCAAATCTGAAAGTGATAAATATTATGTTTCATAGACAAGCAAGGAATAATGAAAATATGCATTAGGACCATAGTGAATAATGACACTGGACAGTTTAGATGTTTGTCAAGCTGTCATAGAGGACGATATTCATAAACACTGTCATTATGCTATTTGTTTCTTCCTTGATGGCTTTTTTTAGTTCATTTTTTGAATAGGAGTGCTAACCATTCATTATTCTGTGTTGGATTTTAAAGCTGTGTTTTTCTAGCAATAGTGGGCATCTATCATCCAGTCAAAGTGTGAATAACGCAGTTGGTGACATTCGTTGATATGGACACTGAATGAGACAGGTGGAAGAGTACACTCCACATCAGAGGTGCTCAAGGTACCAAATCACAAGGGATTCTATAATTACAAGAAATATACAAATATAGTATGCGAAGGTGTGAAGGAAAAAGATCAGCGATAAATAGGCAAAGTCTCCAACATGAGATTATAAATTCTTCCTGAGAAAGATGATCACTTTCATTTCCTAATATCATTAGTGCCTGGTATGCAAGGAGGAGATTATAATTGTTGACTGAATGAGTGAAAGAATTCCTGGAGAAGGGGTTGACAAAGGATTTTGAGAAGACACTCATAGAACAAGAAGGTGGACCCACCCTCCCCACCCCGGTCTCTGAAAAGACAAAGGCCACAGAAAGAGCTAAGCAGGGCAGGGTACATGAGAGCAGGTATGTCCTCCCAGGCCTTACCCCAGGAGAAGGCAGACAAAAAGCACATATTTAAAGGCCAAAAGTTTAGAATAGGTGACTGTTTTTGAAAACATCAAAACTGGTATCCCTTCTTAGTAGAGAAAGCAGGACTGTCCCTTACAATCAGCCTTGAAGTGACATGGTCTCAATTTAGGTCACTCCCCAGCCCATGTGAGAGTTTCTTCTGTAGCACCCCCACCACAGATCTCATGAGAACATGCTTTGTTATGATAGAAGAAGTTCAGAGGTAAGGGCTTTTTTTTTATTATCTTACAATGCAGGAAAGTGGGAACCTGGGAAGGTGCTCTGGAGCTGAGAGGGAAGTCTGTCAATGAAACCGTCTGCCCTGCAACCATATGAACTTGGCCTCATCTGTTGTAGATGTCTAACTCCATTATCCTGTCATTCTTTCCCCTTCCCTGCAGTTGGAATATCTGTAGGAGAATTGTTAGAAATTATTAGGTAAACCAATTGGTGTTATTCTGCTCCTGGGAGCTTAGAATATTCTTCCTGTCTCTACCTGTTCCCATCAAAACCACCTCAAACCCAAGTTCTAATAGTTCAGTCCTTCAGTGCTCATAGTCAGAGGGATGTGGCAGAGCAGGAATCTATTTTGACTTTAGTTTCCAAAAGCCCAATCTATCAAAAAGTTGAAAGGTTTGAGGAATGAGGGATTTTGCTCCCATGCCAGAAAGTATTTCTTCAGTCTAGAGAGTGGGAGGAGAAGAGAAAGGGATGAGGTTTGAGAGGAGAGTGTGGGGAGCCCTAGATCTGGTTCGATCCATAGGGATTTGGGAAAACCTCCGAGAAATTTGTGGGCATGGAGGGCAGTGGGGACTCATAAAGCCCCTGGAGGGAGCAGGCTGCAGAAATTCCGAGGGACAGGCAGGCCAGCCTGGTGGCAGGTGGCAAGGGCTGAGGAGGCTGTGTGGATATATGCAAGTGGTCTGATGGATGAGGACCACTTGCAACAGGGGACTTCGGGGAACACTCATCAGTGCATGAGTGAAGACCATGGGACCCACTTCTCAGTGGTCCTGTGCACTCATCCAGGCCTTAGCTCTGGAGACTGCTGCTGTTTTCCACAGAGGCTGTGCTAATTTACATTCCCACCAACAGTGTACTAATGTACCCCTCACCAGCATCTGCTACTTTTGTCTTTTTGATAATGACCATTTTGACTGAGGTAAGGTGGTATCTCACTGTGGTTCTGATTTTCATTTCTCTGATGATTAGTGATGTTGAGTGTATTTCATATACTGAGTGGCCAAGTGTATGTCTTCTTCTGAGAAATGCCTGTTTAGATCTTTCACCCATTTTTGTATCAGGTATTTTGATTTTTGCTATTGAGCTGTTTGGGCTTGTTATGTATTCTCACTTTTTAATCCTTTTCCAGTTGAATAGTTTGCAAATATTTCCTCCTACTCCGTAGGTGTGTCTTCACTTTGTTATTTGTTTCCTTTGCTGTGCAGAAGATGTGATCCTGTTTGTCTATTTTTGCTTTGGTTGCCCGTACTTTTGAGGTCTTACTAAAAAAAAAAATTGCCCAGATCAAGGTCCATGAGTGTTCCCCTAATGTTTTCTTCTAGCTGTTTCATATCTTCAGGTCCTACATGTAAGTCTTTAAACTGATTTGAGTTTTGCATATGGTGAGAGAGAAAGGTCCAGTTTCATTCTTCTGTCTATGGATATCCAGTTTTCCCAGCACCCCTTACTAGAGAGATGGTGCTTTTCCTAATGTGTATTCTTGGCACCTTTATCAAAAACAAGTTTACTGTAAATGTGTTGATTTATTTCTGAATGCCCTGCATGCAAATCTGGGTTTCTGTGATTTTCCATTTGGTATTTTTGGACCATGGTTGACTGAGAGTAGTGAGACAGAGGGAAACACAACCACGGATAAAGAGGGGGGATAAAGCTCACCTCATTCCTATCACAGTGGAAGGACTTAGTAATAAGGTTATCAGGGGGTTGGAAATTTAGTCTCAGAATTTTTTCAGATTTTCCCTTCTTATTAAGGTTTTTGTAAATATTGATTTACCCGAGAAATGAGATATGGGTAGGAGGGTTTTTTTTTTTTTTAAACTATAGAACATTCCAGAGAAACCTCATTCCCACTGATGAATGGCTATTTGGGTACAGAAATCTGTCATGTGATTGAGGAGAAGGGATATAGCTGACATGAGAAAAGCTTGAGAAGGAAGTCATAATCCCCCTTCAAGTTCACTGCTTGTTAGAGGAGCTAAAATGATTAAGCAGCTGGAGCTTTTGATGTATGAGGAAAGATTAGAGGAATTGCATGTGTGTAGGTGGGCTGCAGAGCTAAGGAGTGTGGGTGTCTGTGTGTGGGGTGGGTGCCTGATAGCCATTTGCAGATAATTCAAGGAATAAGCTGCACGGCAGGAGAGGGATTGTGAAGGTGGTCTTCAGGGGATTATCTAACAGTTATGAATGAACCGAGAAAAAGAAAAAAAAATGATTTCACTAGCAAGACTTTCATAACGGGTGAAATTTAAGAGGCCATAAAATAATCTCAAGGGATGGGTGAAATTCCCATCCCTTGAGTCATTTGGGGGAAACCTGTAAAGTTTTGGAAGTTCTAATGCTCCCCGGTGAGGGAATACACTTGGTATCAAGACAATTCTTGCCCCTGATGTTCTCCAGCTCAATTTCTAAGATGAATGGATTGATAAACAATAGATCTGGAAAATCCCCCAAAACTAAGCCTGTCTCATCTCACTGATAATTTTCTTCAAGTAATAAAGGCATATCCCACACCTCTTTCTCTGATTTCTACCCATTGTCCTTGACGTTATATCATTTCTTAAGAGATGTAAGAGCCCAAGGATGGAGGCATTGCAAGATTGAAAGGATAAGGCAGTGTGTAATTTTTGGCAAATAGCAAATTAATGTCCCCTCCTCTCTAGATGGGAGTGGGATTGCTCTCTGTTATAAGAACTCCTTGCATTGTATTCTTTGGGGTCCCTTGGCATTAATCGGTGTTTAATGTTTTATACCATATTTTGCGACTATGCCAAGGCCCACACTTCCCCACTATTATGATGAGGCTGACATTCTTTCAGATTACATTGGATAATGAGGATGACAGTCTGTCATTTGTGGCTCTTTGTTTTTCTTCTCCCCACTGTTCCAGTTTTGCTCTATACTTGGGTTTTGATGGATGATCATGAATTGTCAGAGAATTTGAGCCTGTTTTGCTTTATTTTATTTCATGCTTGTTAGCAGTTTCTCTCTTTATTTAAAATTTTGGTATTGTGTTCCTCATGGATTTTTGTGTTCATGTTTGTTTTTTAGAATTATTGCATCAAAAATATTGTATTAAAATTTTACTTGTCTTATTTTCTGAGTCCTTTAGCACTCCCTTTAATTTTGTGGCCAAAGCAAGTACCTCACTCACCTAACCCTAATTCAAATAGGCTCATTTAATAGAACTAGTTATTGGGCAACCTCAAAAGACAGCAAAATTATAGCACAGGGTTTAGCAAGTCTTTTCTAACAGGTATGATTGAAGTCTCACCCCCACCACCCATTTTCCCTCTTGGAGCTGAAATAGCTTGTCAGTGTTTTGTTTCCTTCCGATCATTTCTGAGCCATCTTAGCTGGATGACAACTAAAGAGCCATTCATTTCTTGATTCATTTGGCCATTTTTTAGGAAAACTAGCAGCACTTATTGACCAACAAAATGAATTTCTGCTTATTTTTTAAAATCTTCATCTGCTGCTGTATATTTGAGAAAGTTTCTGGAATCTGGAAAGACCACATAGCTCTGAAAAAAAAAAAAAAGACTCCAAATAATTTAGTACAGCATCTATTTGTAAGTCTCCAAATAATAAAACCAAACTTTTAGACATTTTTATGTTTTCAGAAATTCTTCCCAGAAAAATGTTCTCCTATTTTATGTAAATGTGGAAAAATAGCTCTTGAGAAATTATTATAGGGGAGTTTTTTGGATGTCTACAGAGGTGGGGTGATGTAGTGCAGAGAGAGGCTTCTGAGGGGAGCAGTTGTGAATAGCTTTCAAGGGACAGTCCATTGTTCCTGACACTTAAAAATCACAAATATTTGCATGTATTCTTCTGTATTTCAAGAGAGAATTCTCATGAAATGTTATAATTAACCTTTGGGGGGCCTTAGGGCACCAGATTAGGCACAATAGAGGCAGAATAGGAAGAATGTGGACAGAGCCAGGCCAGCTGGAGGTCCAAAGGTGAGACATTTGGGGACTTTGTTTTCTCTATCTGAGTCATGGATTTAGAAGAAGAAAGGGAGGCTTTTAGAACAAATAGCTTGAGACAAAATATGTTTGTTGACTCTCCGCTCCCAGTAATTGTGGTTTAAGACACGGCTAGCATGGCAGGCAGGCCCTGGCTTACCTCCAAGTGACCACTGGCCAGCAAGGTCTCCTCGCTGTGTCATTAATTAAGCCTGGCAGTCCTTCAACGTCCTCATTCCCTTGGCAGAAAGTGGGCTTTTCCCTCTGTGCTCCATTCTAGCCTCTGAGATTGTCTTCATCTCCACGCCAGCCCTTTACTGGAGTCATTAAAATCATCTCTTTGGACCCTGCTGCTAACTGCGTACATTGCAATAGCGTTGGAAACAGTGGAGCTTCCTCCAGGAGGCATCTGTTTTCTTAAAAAGAAAAAAAGAAAAGAAAAAAATTACAGTAGGGCCATAGTCCCCTTTCTGTTATAATTATCAAAGTTTCTTGATTAAGTTTACCAACCTTTCTATTCTCTACTTATTTAGGAATAGAAAAATCAGAAAATAACATACCATAATATTGACTTGTTAATCACTTAAAAAAATTAGATTTGTGGCCTATAATTAACACAGTGCTAAAAAGTGAGAATTACAACATTTTGAATTGTGTGGCTTGACTTCCTTATATACATACATGATCTATGCCCAGATAGCATGTCATTCAAACTCTATGTGACTCCTTTCATTCATTGACAGAGATTTTGATTTTTGTTTTTAATCTAGGCAATTTCATGTTTAGGGAAGCAGGTTGGTTCAAAGGCAGAGCAGAAAGAAGTGTGTGAGTCATACAACAAATTCAAAACGTGGAATTGATATTCGGGAGCCATGTTATATTGGGACAAGGAACTTAGCTTCTCAAATCCTTACTTTCCCATCCAGGAAAGAAAGTTTAAATGTCTACTTCAAAGAGATGTTATGGTAATTAACAACTGGAAAATGGTGTGCATTATGTTTAATTTCATTTCTAGTAAAAGTTACTAGACTGGGGTCACATAATTATATGTTCACAATACAAATAAATAATTTCTCTTTCCACATCTGAATTCTCTTGACAATTGACAAAAAACGATTATCTAACTGGTAATATAACTGCCTAATTTTTAAAGGAATGGAAAGATAGACGTATTTGTATCAGCACAAAGAAAACCCTTCATTAGTAATAAATGAAATTTATTAGTCTCTGTCTGTTTAACAACATCTGGAAAGCACAAACTATTTCTGCTTATCATAAGAGTTACTTATTAAACATCATTTTTATAAAAAGACCAATGGGCTTGCCAATTACTATAAATATAAGTAATCTTTATAGGATTAAAATAGCCTTTAATTATTTATAAAGACAAAATTTCTGTAATTGATTTGATTTTATTTATCATTAAGCATTTTTTTAAAATTAACTTTGGCTTTAGTTTCCCAACTGAATCAACTCTAAGACTATTAATATTTGTTAATTTTGATTGAAATGTGCTGAGAAACCTCATGTTCTTTTTAACAGCCATGATAATAGAGAATTATTTCGTTTCTTTCTTTTTCTATTTTTTATTTTTTTGGTATTACTCAAAATATCATTATAACTCTGTATTTTGTTCAAGGATAATTCCAACACATGTCAAAAAGGAAAAATAAAAATCCAAATCCCAAAATATATAAAATTTCTCTTTAGTCTTAATGATTTTTAAAAGTATAAGATTCTAGAAATAGTATACTGTGATAATTTGCTTGTAGACAACAAACGTGATTCTCCTACTCAGAAAAAAATTGTCACTACGATCCTGCATATGCTGATCGTTTGCCGATTTGATCCATACTCGGTTAACGTTAATGTGTCAACTTTCGTGGGCTAGAGAATGCCCAGCTAGCTGGCAAACATCATTTTCAACCTGGCAGTGAAGGTGTTTCTAGAAGAGGTCAGAATTTGGATTCATGGATGGAGTGAAGCAGATGGCTCTCCCCAAGGTGGGTGGGTGTCATGGTGATTGAACACAAAGGCAGAGGAGAGGCCCGTTTGCTGTCTGTGCTTGTGCTGGGCCATTGTCACTCCAGACGTTGGGCCTGTGTGGGGCTTGGATTGGAACTGGGTCTCCACTTTGCAAGAGTAGCTCATGGGATTTCTCAGTATCTATAATTTCACCACCAATCTTTTCCAACTCCCCAAGTTTCATTTTGGGGAATTTTGGATATTATCTTTTCCTTGCCCACATGTATAAATGAAAGGGGGGAAATGGGATGCTGAATGCAGGTGTGTGTATGCATGTAGTGATGTCATTATGGCTTGTATATAAAGTGCAGTATAGTAATATTTAATAAAAGAACAGTCAAATATATGGAATTGTAACCAATCATAGATATAGACAACTCTGAGTTTCTTTGCTTTTCTCAGGCATGTTGACAGAGAGCTTATAAAGTGAGCATTTGAGAATCAACCTCTTTCTTTCCTTCCTCCCTCTCAACCTCCTTCCTTTTCTCCCTCTCTTTCTGCCATCCTATCTTTCACATTTCCTTTTCTTCTTTCTTTCTCTCTTCCAGCACCCCCACTCCACTGTCTCATGTAACTGTTGATATATCTGGCCATATGGTGTAATTTATAGGTTTAGATCATGCCAAACACTCATTTAATTATTTCCAATTTGGTTTTCTTCTCTGGATGGAAACGAAGTTATTTTCTTATACATAAAGCAGGAATTTGATCTACCCATTCCTCTATACCAACTATATTTTCTTTCTCCCAGGTGCCATTAAAAAAATCTGTTAGTGGCAGTGAAAGTCTTTAAGATCAATGTGTGAAATATTTAATCTCAAATTGTTGGTCTTTTACCGATTATGAAAATATTCTGGCCTGTAGTCTTTTGAATGAAAGGACAACATTTAAAAGAGGTCAGGTAAGGCCAGGCTTGGTGGCTCATGCCTGTAATCCCAGCACTCTGAGAGGCTGAGATTGGAGGATCCCTTGAGCTCAGGAGTTGGAGACCAGCCAGATCAAGAGTGAGACCCTATGTCTACTAAAAATAGACAAACTAGCCAGGCATGGTGGCAGGTGCCTGTCCCAGTTACTTGGGAGGGTACGGCAGGAGGAAGACTTGAGCTCAGGAGTTTGAGACCAGCTGGGTAATACAGCAAGACCCCATTTCTAAAGAAAAAGAAAAAATAACAGAA